>JBAGKK010482700.1:0-36831 GCA_037177015.1 Euceroptres primus
ATATATATATATAACAGAATGTACATGAATAAACAATTCTAGAAATATCCTTAAAGCAATAAAACTTAAAATTTAGCCGTTGCTTAAATCACAAGAATTATGCAAAATAAATAAAGACTGATAATCGCGTGAAAATACAATTGGTGTTGCATGATATCTTTTTTTCTTTTTTATGTGTGATATGGATTTCGCGGGCGTTTACAACGGCCGTTTTCCTATACCGAATTCTATTAATATAAACTTTCAATAAAGCTGCTTTCTGTCAATTGATCTATACAAAAAGATTCAAGTAACTTTTGTACAATTAAAATTTCTTTTGCCTCAATGTTTGGAGGATCTTCATAACTAATTTTCACTGATCAATTAATTACAAATGTACAATGAACCTCTCTGTTAATCTTACGAGGATGGAGATACTTTTTGTATAGGTGAATCAATCTTCCGCTGGACAAAGCAATCTTCCGTGTAGATTCCTATTTCATTAATGCCCCAGCAGATCGCGAAAAGCTTAACTTATTTTCGTGGCACCGTTGTGATTCATCTTGTGATTCGTTACCCAGCCGTCTTCTTCTACGGTTTTCAAGTAATCTTCTAATAATGCTGCTAAATTCCGTCTTTTAAATCGTAGAGATTCTTTAACAATGTCCTTCACAAATGCGAGCCGTATGTCTAAGGTACCTTGGATATCGTTCAAATGTGAAAATAACGTGGCATAATCTGTAACAGGAAATATATTTTCATTGAGATTAGAATAATTTTGAATTTAATTTAAATCTTATTTTAATTACTTTTTTTTACTAACAATACTGTGCTTATGAAGAATTCTTTTGGGTTGATCCATAAAATTTTATGGGTTTAGTTTTCTATCAACTTGAAAATCATTTCAGTACAAATTTATTGTTCATTTTTTTTTTTTTTTTTGTAAATTATCGATTCATTTACTTGTTTATTTTACATACACGATTAATGATTATTAATCTTGTTGACTAACCTTGCACCAATCATTATCATTATCATAAAAAAATACTTTAAAAATTGAATATTAATACTTGACAAAGGTTGAGCTGAGTAAAAATCAATTTAAATTCAAAGTTTATTTTAAGAATTCTATTCTTTTTATTTTAGCAAATAGAAGGATCAACATTTTTCCAAATTGTTCTTTGTATATATTTTCAGACTGAAAAAATCAAAGAATATTTACAAAGTTTTTCTTTTAGAATCTGGATTATTCTGACATAATTTATTCTTTTCAAGAATATTACAAAGATTTCCTTTTAGAATCTAGATTATTCTGATGTAATTTATTCTTTTCTCAAATTACTAAATTTTTACAAATCAATTTTCCACGGAAAGTTATTTCAAAATGTTAATAATTAAAAGGCAGTTTTAAATTAAATTTAGATATTTAAATTTTTAGAAAGGCAGTCTTATTAAATTTGGTGACCTTTGTTTTTAGGAAAATACGAGAAAATAAAGTTTAAATAATTATAAATAAAAATTAACGACTTGAAGTAAAAATTTTGTGATGTTATTCACTTGGGTCATCTCCACTTTAAGTTTAAGGTTCTTGGAGTTATTTGATAAAATGAAAATTATACAGGCAGATATTTTCAAAATAAAGAAGTGGTCATAACAAAGGAAAGGGCTATTCAATTCATCTCAATAGGAATAAGGCGTAAACTCGATAAACTGTACGTATCCAAAAGTCCAGGTCCAACAATAAGTACTTTCCAAATATAAATCTTATAATCCTTCCTTTGTTTCGTTCATGACCATTTGTCAAGCTTTCATATATATTCAGTTTCCATAAATATAATATATAAATATAATAATAACATACAATATAATAATATATAATATATAAATATAATATAATATATAAATATATTCAGTTTCCATTAACTTTCCATTAACACTATTTAAGATAAGCTCGACTTTTTAAGTTTTACTTAAAATTACTTCAATGTTTTATCAAACTTCACTGTACTTCACTGTTATCTTCTGGATTCGTAAGTTTTATTTCTTTGAAAAGGTCCTTTTGGGTTGCTTAACGTTTTATAATTTAAAGTACAAAAGAAAACTCAATTTTAGTTGTTAAATTCCGTTCTAAATCATAAACTTGTGTAATACTCGTTCTAAAGTGCATACAATTATAATTACTCATTCTGTAAATAAAGTCAGTGATACAAACTTCAAACTTTTTACACTTTTCACACATTTGTGTTGAAAAGAATAATTGTAAAATGGAAAAGACAAATATTTTCTGAAATGATTTTGCGAACGGAGATTAAGAATAGATTCATTATATATTACTTCACAATTTAAAAAATATTCCAGAATGTAGATTGTAATTTTTTCAATGGCTGTGGCTACTTGTACGAAACTGTGTTTTAATTAATTGATATCATTAAGTAATGGATCAACTTCACTATTCAAATGAAACGTAGGAAAACGAAAGTTATTTCACAACTTAGTTATTTATGTAATAGTGTGTTACATTCCGAATAATGCATATTATTTTTCATAGCAAATCTATTGAAAATTCGAGTTTCGGTACCTGTAGAGCGGGTTGAAACACGGTGTTTCAACTCTAAGGATGCAAACACCATGTTTCAACCCTAGGGATGCAAACACCGTGTTTCAATCCTAGGGATGCAAACACCGTGTTTCAACCCGCTCTACAGGTACCGAAACTTGAAGTTTCAATAGAGGAGCGATGAAAAAAAAATTATCTGCAAAAATTACACTACTCTTCCAATATATGGGTTCCAGGAATTTTCGCCGATGGTGAGGGATCCAAGGGGACGAAAAAGCTGAGCTCGGAGCTCAGCGGAGTTGCGCAAGTACCGTAGTCACAAAGCGGATATTACTCTGAGCGGATAATTTCGTCAGTTCGCTTCAGTTCGTTTTCAATGTTTTGGTTATGCGTTATATATAATAATTAATAAATAATAACTAAATAAAATTTAAAATTAAAGTCAACGTTAAATTAAACATTAAACTTATATTTAAAAAATATTTTTCACTCGTGACAAAAATCAAACAGAAATAATTCATACGGCTCTGACTGTTTACGTTTAGAAACTCCTGCTTTGAGTCCAAGGCCATTGCAGGCCATCCCCGAAACCCGAATTAAATTGGAAGAGCAGTGTATTAAGCAAATCAGAAGCAAACTAATTTTTCTTATAAATTGTTCATTAAAACTTTCAAGGAGTCTTATTAATCTTAATTAATCTTAAAATAATTAATCTTAATAATCTTAGTCTTATTTCATTTACTCATTTATTTATTTCATTTATCTTATTCATTTCATTTTCTGAAAAGTGATTGAAACTGAAACTTCTATTGAGTAAGATAAGCAATACTTAATGGGAGAAACTTCCTTCAATTATTAAGTTCCATTATTACGTCGTTTTGTGACTCTTTTTTTAAAGCAATAAAAGAATTTACTTGTTTTTGTAATTCGTTTTAGCTTTTCGTACAAAATAAGTTTCAGCTGTACATTGTACTTACAGTTTAAACATCTGAAAATCATGTGACCAAATGTATTTCAATAAAATGTATTTGTAAAATACATATAAAATATATTTCATTTCATAAAATGTATTTCAATTTCAACTCATCTAGTTTCTCAATATAGAAAATCAAATAAACAAAAAAAAAGTCACAAAACAAAGAAAAAACCTCGTTTATTCTCAGAAAAAATCCCAAGAAAATTTCATAAAAAGACCTTTGAATATTGACTTGAAACAAAATAAAAACTGCCAAATTTACTTACTTGTGCCCTTTCTTCGAACTTCCTTATAAACGAGTTCCCTGACGGTCAAGTTGTGTTTTCTAATCTCCTCAATCTCCTTCTTGGTCAACGGCCTCTCTTTCTCGATCTTCTCCTTTTCCCGCTTCTCCTCCACATGATTCGTTAATGGTTCTTCGGCAACACATTTAACTTTCACACTGTTTTGATTTTCAACACTATCATTAACCGTCAATCTCGTGCACTCCATCTCGGCGTTTTCGGTCCTTTCAGATTTCACTTCGTGCTTCGGAGCATCAACATTATTTACTACTGGAGTTAATATCGGCGGTGTGTCCGAATGATTATTTAAGGGTTCCACCGGAATCGGTTCGAAGATCGGAATCATCGGCATTTCCGAAATACCGTTCACTAGCTTCTCCGGAGAATTCGGACACGGTGAACTCGGCGCACTGGGCACATCGAAATTCGCGTTAATTATTATACTTAAGTTGGGTGGGGCTAAGGTTGTTGGTTTGACATCTTCCAGCCAGGGAATCGGTGAACTTGATGGAGAACTTGCAGCCGACTTGGATGGACGTTTCACAGTCACGTCCTTGGGAATTGGTCCTGGTTTTCTTTTGTTTGGCGGTGGCCTTGAAGCTGGAGAACCTCCGCCATCCGAGGGTGTCAGGACTCGCTTCATTCCTCCTTTGGATGCTGAAGACGTCGCTCCCACCATGTCTATGTCCGCTTCATCCACCATCATCCTTTTGTCGATCTTGAAAGGATTACCTGCATCAGAAAATTAGTATTAGATTAATTTACACTTAGAAAGTATTTCAAATCTTGTGAGAAAGATTGTGAATAATTGAGTAACAGGGTTGCTACAAAATAAGGTGGATTGAAAAACACAAATTTTGGAAACTGAAAACGCCTTAGCACTGAAAAGTTTCCTTTTGGGCCCCTTTGTAACTTGGGTAAAATTTGAAATGAATCGATTAATATCCTAACGTTCGGCGTAGCCGAAATAAGTTTTAAAAATTCGTTATTGTCAGATTTTTGAAAAAATCATTGTTACTTTTTTTCCAAAATCCACATAATATGCTAATTTTTATCAATTTTGCTGAATTTTAAATTTGACTTTATATCGGAAAAAATCTCATTCTTATTATGTACTCCGAGATTCTTAAAATAAAATAAAATTCTAGAAGCTCCGCAAATTATAATAACATTTTTTTGAGCCTCCACAAACTTTCTGACACTCAAAACGTACCTACAAAACAATTGGGAAGACTTCAATATTTAAAATGGCAATATCCTGAATCAGGATCACGTTATAGCTATTTCAAATGTTGAAGACTTCCCAATTTTTTTGTAGGTACATTTTCAATTTCCAAAATTTGTGTTTTTCGATCCACCCTACTAAACAATAGGGTGGATCAAAAAACTCAAATTTTGGAAATTGAAAACGCCTTAGCACTGAAAAGTTTCCTATTGGGTCCCTCATAACTTGTTCAAAATTTGAAATGAATCGATTAATATCCTAAGGTTGGGCGGAGCCGAAATAAGTTTTAAAAATTCGTTATTATCAGATTTTTAAAAAAATCATTGTTACTTTTTTTCCAAAATCCACATAATATGCTAATTTTTATCAATTTTGCTGAATTTTAAATTTGACTTTATATAGGGGAAAATTCCATTCTTATGGACCCCTTAAAATGAAAAAAGTTCTAGAAGCTCTGCAAATTTGGAGAAAAATGTTTTTGAGTCTCCAGTAACTTTCTGGCACTCAAAATATACTACAAAAAATTGGGAAGACTTCAACATTTGAAATGACTATATTCTGATCCTGATTTAGGATATTGCCATTTTAAATGTTGAAGTTTGCCCAATTCTTTTGTAGGTAGATTTTGAGTGCCAGAAAGTTTTTGGATGTTCAAAAAAATTTTATTATGATTTACAGAGCTTCTAGAGCTTTTTTTTTCATTTTAAGGAGTTTATAAGAATGAAATTTTCTCCTATATAAAGTAAAATTAAAAATTCAGCAAAATTGTTGAAAATTAAAATTATTAAGTGGATTTCGAAAAAAAAAAGTAACATTAGCGATTTTTTCAAAAATCTGAGAATAACAAATTTTTTAAACTTATTTCGGCTCCGCACAACCTCAGGATATTAATCGATTAATTTTAAATTTTACACAAGTTATGAAGGACCCAAAAGGAAACGCTAAGGCGTTTTCAATTTCCAAATATTGTGTTTTTCGATCCACCCTACTACACAAGTTCAATTTCAAAATTCCAGATTTCTAATTCAATATTCTACTGGTTGCAAACTAATTTGCCGACAATTTCTGCCACTGTGATTAATCAATCCAAATGAAAAGGGCTTTTCAACAATGATTGAACTTTAAACAATCAATTCCGGGAAATTTACAATTTTAGAATCCTCAGTCAGAGACTAAAATAATTATGAAAACTTTAAAGGTGTCGCTAAAAAAATTCCATGAATGTTGTTCCAGGTCCTCCAGATCTTGTAGCAACCCTGAGTAATTTCAGTAGGTCAGGGATCACATCGGTTGAGTAGTTGAATTTTAGGGGAAATAGGGGGAATAATTTTCGAAAAAAGAGGATTTTTTAAAAAAGGCGGAAATTTTTTTAATCAAAAATACCAGGAGAGTGAATAAATATTAATAAATGGAATAGAAGCAGGAAAAAGAGGATCAAAATTAATTTCAATGCATTTTGGAAGAGGCAGCAATACATTTTTTAGATAAAATTAGTTTGGGTTAAAATTATTTGTCTAGTAATAATTATTTGTCATTTTTTGTTTTTTTCTTTAATCTCACTAAACATTCGTAATTTTTATCCGAACTCAATGAACAATAACTCATTTTGTTCATTGGAACATTCTCTACACTTCTGTTCGTTCAATTTTATTAAGAATAATTTATTTATGATTTGCTAAATAAACAAATTTTGTATAGTCTATAATTTATAAACAAATTTTTAATAAAATTCGACGAACAGAATTGTAGAAAATATTCGAATGAACAAAATTAGCTGTTGTTCATTCTAACTAGATAAAAATTACGAATGTTTAATAACATTACAGGAAAAACATAAAATGTCAACGAGTATTAAACAAATAATTTTAACCCAAACTAATTTTTTTCTAAGAAATTTATTACTTTTACTGCTTCTTCCAAAATGCATTGAAACCGAGGGGTTGACAACTCGATCGATCGGGTGTACACCTTCTGACTTCTGACTTCAGATATTTCAGGAGATTTCACGTGACTTCAGGAGAATTCAAATGAATTCAGGTCAATTTTAAGTGACTTCATGTGAATTTACGTGACTTCATGTGAATTCAAAGAACTTCATATATTTCAGGAGATTTCAAGAGAACTCAAATGACTTCAAATGAATACAAATGACTTCACGTGACTTTATGTGAATTCAAGTGACTTTAGAAATTTCAGGAGATTTCAAACGACTTCAGGAAATTTCAAGTGACTTTAGGTGTATTCAAGTGACTTCAAGTACATTCACGTGACTTAAAGTGAATTCACGTGACTTCAAGTGAATTCAAATGACTTCAGATATTTCAGAAGAATTCCAGTGACTTGAACCGAATTCAAGTGACTTCAGATATTTCAGGAGATTTCAGATATTTCAGGAGACTTCAGGAGATTTCATTACAAGTGTACACCTGACTTCACGAGTTGTCAACCCCTCGATTGAAACTAATTTTGGTTCTTTTTTTTCCTTTTTGGAAAAAAAGAACCAAAATTAATTTCAATGCATTTTTCTGCATTGAAATTAATTTTGAAAAACCAGTTTTTTAGATTGAACTTATGTCAAGGGGTCGAGCAATCCTTAACTATATTTATTTCCTATCTGGAAAAAGAATCAAATATAATTTTTAAATAATAGATATGAAAATTTCACGGTTACAGCACAAAAATGAATGTATTGTTTAATATTAAAAAAAATAGTTGAAACGTATTTTAAATCTGAGTAAATCTGATGAAATAATCAGTTAATAGAACATTGCAAATAATTTTTTTTTAAGTTTTTTAAATAGCGATAACAAATTTTTAAACAACTACGTACATCAACATTTTCTACGAAACATATTCAAAACATTATTTTTAAATGATAAAAAATAAATTAATAATAGTTGACAACAACCAGCATTTTTTAATGTAATTCAATTTTTTCTTGAAAAAAAAAAAATTGAAAAACTTCGAAAAAAAAAGGGGGAAAATATCTCAGTTTAAGGGATTTTGAGAAAAATTGGGGCAAAAG
The DNA here is from genome assembly GCA_037177015.1 of Euceroptres primus. Taxonomy (NCBI): domain Eukaryota; kingdom Metazoa; phylum Arthropoda; class Insecta; order Hymenoptera; family Figitidae; genus Euceroptres; species Euceroptres primus. The sequence continues at coordinate 8,047 of JBAGKK010482700.1, forward strand.
GGGGAATAGGGGACTGACTGTGATCCCTGGTAGGTAAATAATTTGTATTAGTTTAAAAATCTACTCACCGAACATGTGTTGCCTGACTGGTACACTTTCTATCTCCCTCAATGGAGGTGTCATTCGTTTCAGGTATTCTTGATAATTGCCCATTTGCGCGACAGGCATAGAATGCACGTAATCGTCATCTAGTAGTTTGGTATGCAGTAATCCTGGTTGCAAAAAGTTGGCACGCATTCTAACTACTTGATCCAGAAGCGACTTTCTCGGCACATCAAAGGCATTTCTGTAGCTTTGGGCTCCTCTTTGCTGCTGTTGATTCCGCACCAATCCGACGACGAATCCACCAAACTCGTTGAGCTGATCTCGAAGCCCGGTGAACTTGTCTTGCAGTAAAGGGTGGGATACCTTTTATAACAAATAATTAATAAACAGGAAAATCTATATTTTCTTTTGAATCAAAATAGAATTAAAAGGGAATATTTACCAAGTCTTTTTTCAGAGGAGTTCTGGGAATAACTCTAACGCCCTCCGTCACTGCAGTAGTATTGCCATTCACGATATTCTTGTTTAAAGCCGCATTAGCGACCTGCTTGGATATAACTTCGTTACAAAGACGATCAAACTCAATTTTTGCCTGATTCTTTAACCGTTTCAAGTAATTTAAAACGCTGTAGCTTAAGGAATTGTCCTGGTTGTCAGGAATTAAAGTTTGAGCGAGCGGTGCCGGAGCTCCCATTCTCGTAAGCGCTCTCCTCAAAGACTGCAATCAAAAGTACACAAATTAAAATCAAATTACAATTGGAAATATTTACATTTTGACAAAAGCAACACTCACAGCCGCGTAATAAGTCGGCATAGTTCTCATATAATTCTGAAACTGCGTCCTCCACTCGCTTGTAGGTTTAAGCCTGTGAACCTTGAACAGTTCTTCCAAGAGAGGCAAAAGTACAGGATAATTATAAGGCATGACGAAGAGATTGACACAGGTCAAGTTTGTGCTTGCTTTCAAGTATCCAAATGGATGACCAACTTCGCTGGATTTATAAGAATTTGCAACAAAGACCTGCCAACAGATCGTTGGCTGCTTCCTAGCCAGGATGAATTGTGTCAGAGGACTGGGTTCCAGTTCGTATTTGTCGAAGGGCAAATTTTCAATCACCATCGGTTCCTGACTCGTGCACGTAAACTTAACATTGGGATGTGCGGACCTAGGAGGCAGTGAGCTGGCGCCCAAATCTGGCCAGAAACTTTCTGGAATCGGCCAGAAGCCAACTGCGAAACCCTTTTGCGCTGATCTTGGGACATAAATTAATCTTCTGCAGGAATGCCAGGCACTGTTTCCTGGTGCAGTGATGGAGGGATACTGGTTTCGTGGACCGTTCATGGGATTATTCTCATCATCGTTTTCATCGTCGTCTAAATGCTGGGCTTCATTGGTTAACGGTGGAGGGTCGGGGCCTATTTTCTCGAAATTTATCACAACTCCGGACTGGACTTTTTGAACTAGAGAATCTATGCATTGCATCATCATCCTGTGAGATGTTATGCAGTAGGAACGACCTGAAATGAAAGAAATATTAGTCGGATTCTTTGAAAAGTTGATTTGTGTTTTACTCAAGAACAGGATTAAATCTCTACCTCCGGTTACTTCACACATGGCATCAATGGGCGACGCATCACTGGCTACCAATCCAGTGTCTCTTTCTATGGCTGGAGTTCCTGACAACCTCAACACTAGTGAAAACAGTCTTTGATCCCATCTGAATGGCTCTTTTGTCAATTCTGATCCAGGAATGGGCGAGTGCATTGGCAGAGTGAACTGTAAAAATATGTAATTGTAGGCTCAGAAACTTTTAGAATCAATTTTACTGCATTTCATATTTGATAACATACATCTTGATGAACTCCGCTGTTGGTTGTGTACTTTCCACCGTCAGTAATAACGACAATGACGGATGGTTCTAAATAAAATGGACATCTGCCTTGACCATAAGTATCGATGCCTGTTTGCATGCGATTTATATTCAATACATCCAGTGCATGTTTCAGAGCAGCACCTAAAGTGGTTAAACCTACGCATTGTAGATTTTTAAGCTCGTTCATGAATGTGGCCAAGTTTTCTTTCCATCCAGCCTGAAAAAAACAGGTATTGGCTTCAAACTTACGCCTTATAAACAAAATTGGTTCTCAATTTAAAATACATATGTAATCGACAGTTGATTGAAATTCTGACAAGTTGCTCCGGTTTTTCAAAATCACTATCAGAAATCACTTCAGTTAACATCGTTTTCCATTCTGCACATGAAATGTACCAGGTGTCTATTTTTGTTAAAAAATCTCTTTTGTGCTCCATTTCTACTGGCTTTTAAAATTGAGAATAAAATTGAGCTGGCTAAAAAAAAACTTGTAATTTCTACTGGCTATTAAAATTGAATTAAAATTGAGGATAGGTTGACTCGAAGCCGGATTTGACAAGTCTGAACTGGAATATGGCAAAAACTAAATTTGGAGCATGATATATTGACAGGCTAACAAATAAGAACCTAAATAACAAGAAACGACAAGGAGTGATGTTGAACTGCAATTCAATACATAAAGGTTTTTTTAAGGCAATTTGGTATTTTTTGTAATAAAGAAGAGAGCGGGAAATTAAAATTCATGACAAAAAACGTGATTGTGATCCGTAGCTGGTGAAAAGTAGAAATTACGAATCTGGCGCGTAGGACCATATTAATTAGAGGTAGGTGATCAGTTGGCGGAGAGGGGGAATAGGGAAGCGCGGGTGAGTGCGGAATGAGAGGATGGACAGATTGTTGACGCATCCCCCTCCACCGAGCGTGGTCAGCTGCACTACCCAGAATGCAACATTCCTCGGTGACGAAGGAAGGATGGCAGGCGTATTCGCGGCCAAAGGGCCGATGTTCGTCATCGAAAAAACTGAAAAATTCGAGCGTGCTGACGAAACTCTCGGTCACGGGGAAGCGGGTTCGACCCGAGTCCTGATGGATGGTTCTTTCAAGAAAAGATCAAGGTTAGCGCGTCGCGAATGGTGCGAGAGGACCGTCAGTCGTGCTGGCACATCAACATGGCAGAGCAGAGCCAGAGCGGAGAGCAAAAGCAATCTCAAAAGCTCATTATTAGACGTAGAGGGGAAAAAACAGGAAAGGAGAGAGACGGCTGAGGAAAGGGAGAGAGATGCGTACCTTAATATTTTGAGGCGGATCTTCGAAGGTCAGCAGCATGTAACGATCCCCGCGGCTCTCCGGTGACCTTTGCCGCACCTGGAACAGGAAAGAGGTCCACGTCGTTAGACGGGGAAAAAATTAGTCAAAAAAAAAACGAGGGCCGGCAAATTTAGGGTTAGATGTGAGCCGAGATGACATGGGAACGTAGAGAGAAAATGATGTGGCGTACCTTGACGAAAGTCTCGACGGCGCTCTTGGCGACGTCCAGGAGCGTTGGGCGACCACCCAGATAAGCCCTCTGATTCATGGAGGCGGACGTGTCGATCAAAAAGACTATTATGGTCATCTTCGCTCTACAAAAGCTCGTACCCTCGGCCCGTCCGGGAGCCTAGTGTGTCGTACTAAAGAACTACTAGGTAGCTAGGCGCTGCTCTAGGGCGCGCATTGTTGCTAGGTTTAATGCTATGCAGCTAGGTCCTCGATCATTCGTCGTCGCGACTAATGTATCCCGCTCTGTCTATTAACCTGCCTACGTTCGTACCTCGACTGATCTCGACTCCTTGGGCCGAGTGAGCTCGTTGCAACTCGTCATTGGTGGTGCGTGCTGCTCCAGTATGTTATATCGTTATATGTATGTAGTTAGGGCATGTAAAATTTCAGGAAACTTTAGCGCTATGAAATATTACAGGAAATTTTGGCAATGTTACAAAGATTCAAAAATTGCAAATATGGCGGCGGGAAAATTTGAAATGCCGATTATTCAAAATTTTTAAAATAAATAATCATTTTAAAATAATTAAAATATAAATTATTGCATATTTTTTAACAGATAGGTAAGAGCGCCAATTGTTGGCAGCTCTCTTTAATTTCTTAGATAATACGATTGTGCAACTTGGTTTGCTTTAATTAATTAAATTCTACCTCCATTTTACGTATAACGCATATACTAGTTATCCAGTGCACTTAAATATTGATCCAAAATAAAATAAATTCACTTCGATTTTTGGCTTGTCAATAATTGGACTAAGGTGCCAAGAATTGGTGCTCTTACCTATTATATTACACAAAAAAGTTAAAATAATAATTTTAAAATTATTATTTTAACTTTGTTAAAGAATATTACTTGGCTATGAAATGAACATTTATTTGTTTGTAAAATATAAATTGATTGAATTTGAATTCATTTACTGAATTTTTTATAAATTTGAAAACATAATTGCAAACATTTATTGCTTTAAAAACATTATTGCAAACATAATTTTTAATTATATGTATACTGCCGTCCAAAGTAGATACGTAAATGACTGTGGTTTAGGGTTATTCTCTTAAACCTAGCAATGGAAAAGTCGACCTAAGCGGCAATGTCACTTATATATCTTTTTACTTTGGACAGCAGTATAAATATATAAACTTGATTAGAGTAATATTCGATGACGTTGATTTGTTTAATTCATTAAATAATGGAACAAACAAAAAATTTTACTTGAATTAATTTTTATTTAAATTAAAAGTTTTTTTTTGATAGTCAATTATTTTTAATGAAATGATGAAGATGAATTTGACAGAATTCTAACAACTCAAGATAAATAAAAGAAAAATGAAAACTACTATTTCAAGTTAAACGCATCAATTTTTCTAATAAATAAATAATAGAAACTACTGTTTCAAGTTAAACGTATCAATTTTTCTAATTATATTATAATTTGTATAAACATTAAACTCATTAATCAAACTTAGAACCCTAATATTTAAATTGTTCACTCCTTATCGCACCTCAAATTTTAATAATTTTTGAAATATTTTTTAAAATTCAGGAAAATAACCACATTGCTAAATATAGCTTTTAAAAGATAAATATACTTGTGATTTAGAAAAAAATAGTTGAATCTGTAATTGTTTACTTAACATTAGTTATTTGAGATTTTGTATTTTTTCATTATTCAAAAAATCGTAATTTTTTCAAAAAAAAAATTGTAATTTTGATTCAATCCTCATCATTGATAGCTTATTTTATTCTTTAAAATATTATCTACAATTCTATTTGAATGGTTTCTTATTTAAACACAGTTAAATTAACATAAAACAAATTGTTGACTAACTAATATTCTATCTAACTAGCTATCTACCTAGTAAGCTTATTTTTAATAAAATTCATTCAAATAGAATTGTAAATAATATTTTAAAGAACAAAATACGCTATCAATGATGAAGATTGAATCAGAATTACGGTTTTTTTTTTTTCTAAAGCGAAAGAAAATCTCAGATATCTAATGTTACATAAACAATTATAGATTTAACTATTTTTTTCTATATCGCATTTTGATTTCTCTTTTAAAATCTTATATATTTAACGATATCATTATTTTCTTCGATTTTATAAAGGTACGATGAGAGTATATTATGTAACATGTGCGTAAAATGCGGTTTTACACACGCGATCACCACAAGTGGGTAAAACCGTACGCACGAGTTGCATACGACATTTTTTGACACAGTGTGCGTAAAATGAGTTTTTAACACACCCACATCAGTGGGTGTGTCATAAGCCGTTTTACGCACTAATATGGGTGTGTAAAAACGTATTTTACGCACACTGTGTCAAAAAATATTATACCTAATAAGAAATAGTGTCAAAATTGTATTATACCTAATTTCAGAAAATTCGACCAATTTCACAATTTTGGAGACTTAACATCAAGGATGCATGATTTAGAAAACCGTCGATAAATATTTTGAAGCAGTTTATTGATTTCAGATACAAATCGATAAACGAGATAGGTATAAGCCGTTTCTGCGTAAATCTCTGCCACACATTTTTCGCATCTACCAACACTAAATCTCGTCTCTAACGAGTTCCATGTTTACGTTTTACAAAAAAAAAAGGATCAACCCTTCTTCTCTAATTTGCAAGTAACATACCTTTGTCGATATCAAAGGCGGAAGAATTTTCACAATATTAGTAATGGATCAGATCGCCAGATCGCTAAAAGAAAATCAATTTCTTAGTTCATAATTTCCTCCATGATTTCGCTTAACTCGTTTGGAGTCTCTTTAAACGACAATAAGATCTGCAATAAATGATGACAAGCAGTTTGTGAACTTATAATTACGTTCATAACTTAATACACAGAGCGCGATAGGCGAAGAACTTTTCAACTCCTCTCGTACGCTTCATCTTACTTTAAAATTTTAGTTTCGTTGGAAGTTTATCTATTCTTATTTCTTTTTCTGTTTAAATTGTTAAATCCACTTAATTTTCCTCAGATATTGTACACCTTGCATGTCGATCATTAATTATGTGATACTTAATCTTTCCATTAAGTCTAGCATGTGTAATACACATTGTACGGATAAAATAGAATTGTTGCAGACATAATCTGTAGGAATTTTGTGTTCCTTCGTACTTTGCAAAACTAGTGTCTGCACCGGAGTCTAAGCCTAAGCCTTATAGTAACAAATCGCATACAGATTATTGCCCATCTATACCTATAAAGCTACACTTGGAAAAAAATTAAACGTCTTGCTCTTAAACTATTAATTCAAGAAAGGCTGGAATCATATAAAAAGTAATCAGAAAAAAGAATAGAAAATAGCGCAACATCGCGCATCGCAACTTTTATAATGTTATGAACATTAAACATTTCAACGTAGCAGAAGTGAAAACAATTATCTTCCGATTAAAAACTAACGTGAATTACAATTCAATCATTTAATGAAGAACATATCGAAATTTTATAATGGAAATAATGAATACAAGATTACGTCACTTAGGGTCGCGAGTACAATACTTTGCGATAATTCTGTCATAAAACCCGAGTTTCGCTAAAATTAAAACATAGGTGGTTCCAAGTAAAAGAACAAAACTCGCTCAAAGTGTGTACCGGGATCCTAAATTCCCTACATTCATTATTACTCGCCTCTACCTAATCAGGCAATAAATCAAAATTCAGGGCGTTGTTTCAAGATTCTTTTTTAACAAAATTCAGTTTCAATTTTGCAATAATCGTAACGCAACGAGATAAATTTTGAAGTATTACCGCTCCTTTGCGTTGAAATTTTCAAATCGATCAAGCCACTACTTTGTCTTCAGTAGCTTGAGAAAATTTCAAACCTTTTGTTGGTTTTTTTTAATCCTAATACCTTATACAACATTAACATGAATATATTTCCCAGAATGCTTCTAGGCCCCGCGGAAAAGCAAATTGGGACACGAGAACAGCTTATACATCGAATTACCTATTATTTTATCGGAGAATGTTACCATTACAATGCTAACACTTCCTTTACTGTTTTACACTCAACAGTAATGTCCTAGTTACTCAACAATTTTTTTTCTCTCTTTAAATAGAGTGCATCCTTTCTTTATTTTTCAAACCGAACTGCTATTTGGCAAGAAAAAATAGAGAAAAGATTTTTCCTACCAGCAATTCTGCGACGTAATACAGGGCAATTTTCATAAACAATGCCTGATAACCGGAAGGAATAACACCAATTCGAATATTCCAGGAAATTTATACTTTACGCCGTCAACGTCTTATAAAACGTCATTTTTTACTTCTATCGTTTTTTTTTTTACATGGAGTTCTTCTATTCAGAACGATTAACGATTACACTGTTTTAATAGCGACCTTCTGAGGTGTCTCATTTTTTAAATAATAACAGAGTTTTCGTTGTCGTTACTGATGAACTCTTCGTCCATTAATTTCAATTCAGACTACAGTTGACGGGGTTAGGTAATTAGACGTAGCCTTACATTCATGACAATGAAACAGCCAAGGTATCAGTTGTGAAATCGAGATGGCCGCATTTCATCTCAGATTTAGTAAATTATTGATTTTTTCTCTCGATGGTCATGAACCATAAACGCTTGGAAAATGACCATAATTTATTAGGAATCGATTTTCCTAAAAACCCTATCGATAAAGGACCGAGCACTTCCTTCAACAAAACGTAAATTCCAAATAAAGAGCCTGTCTCCTTTCGTTTTACGTTTTGCTGACTCGTGTGCTATTGGCTTAACGTAATAATAAATAGCACATATTCTTAAAAATTATTTTGTGTAACACATACACAAACATTACAGCGTTATATCGATCAGGCGTCAATAAATAACATTACAATTAAAGAAACAATGTTTTCTTCTTGTTTTGGAAATTTAATTCAAGTTAAATTTAAATGAAAACCGAAATTAGGAAATTGAAACAAGAATGATGGACCGGATTTTATCCCGCAATCCGTTAGAACATTGACAAAAATGAAATTTAAAAAAAAAAAGATAATATTCCATGCCAATAAAATCTGGTCCATGGTCTGATACACGGGTTGAACCATCGTCATTTAATTTCGATTAATTAAAATTAAGTACGTTCTTTGAGATAAATTGAGCAAGTACGTACAATAAATCGATTTATTGACACCCAAACGAAGATCAAATACGAGTGAATTTCAATGGAAAATTCTTGTTGTATTTATTTAAAAGAAAAACTTGCAAAGATTTCAATCGCAGTGTGAATATGAATGTTGATATACTGCAATCTGCGAATTAACAGTAATAGAGCTGGCTGTGTTTCTTTGAGTCCTTATTTATCCATAGCTCCGTTGATGATGTTATTTTTCACCTGGTTAGTTACATGAATCCCGTCACCAGCAGCACCTTTGTCTTTTTTGTTTTGCGAGTTAGTCACACTGTCTAATCCTAATTTGCTGAGAGTGCGCAAAGCAGTGAGTGCTGCTTGGTCTTGAGATGCTGCTTTCGTGGCTCCGTGACCGTGGCAAACTTGAGGAGGATCCGTGTTCAGAGACACAAGCGATAAGTACTCTCTGTAGAGTCCCTGGAACTATAAAAATCAATTTTAAGAAAACATTAAATTATAAACTAAAATAAATACTCTCTGTAGAGTCCCTGGATCTATAAAAATCAATTTTAAGAAAACTTAAATTATGAACTAAAATTTCCAGTCATTTTCTGGCTTTTCAATTAATCTTTTCCTACCTTCGGAAAATCGCTAAACTCCACCTCGAAGTTCAACAACTGTGCCAAGTACTTAAGTTGGTCCCTAGGAGATACTCCCGACGGTATTTGTTGTTGCTGCTGGCCTCGAAGCTCTTCAGCGACTATTTGAACGCTAGGTCCGCTGCCAATTTTCGATTCCTGGCCACCATCCATTAGAAGAAGTCCAGGAACTAACTGACGGCCAATAGTACCTAAAATATGCAGCAGTTCTTTGTATTCTTTAAAGTTAAAGCCAAATAAAATAGGAAAAAACTGAAATAAAATCAGCAGCTTTACCTCCAGTGGGATGACTCTGTGTATCGTTGGTCTGTTCATCTTCCAAGAAAGTGACTTTCCTGGGTTTCCCCTCAGTATTTTCTTTTTCGCCTGTCTTGATGGATGGTTTAGCTGGTTGAGGCTGTGGCTTGCTGTATCCCATAGCAGACAGCAGAGCCTCAGCGGCAGCTCTCTTTGCGAGTTTCTTATTAGGTCCCATTCCTTGAGCTGAATGCTGTCCAACAGTGACTTCCATGATAAATTCCCTACGCCTCGGAGCACCTTTTTCTTCGATCAAATTGTAAACAGGTTCCTTTTCCCGTTTGGCTTGTTGAATTTGCACGAGACGAGAGATGGGATTGACTTCTTCGACGATTTCCGCTTCTTGACGTGGCTCCTGATAGACTTTGATTAAATTCCTGGACTTCTTCTTTGTCGTCGGTAGCTTTCGTTTCAGTCGCAAGGTCCTGGTTTGAATATTCGCTGGTATTGGAGGAAGACGTTTCAATTCTTCCAACATAGACTCTGCTGCTCTCTTCTTTGACACCTATAAAATGATAATTTTATAAATATTCGGTGCAAAAATTCTTACGAGGTCAAAGCAAATCTTACCTTCTTGGACGATCCTTCACCCACAGTCACTTTCTCGCCAACCGAGCATTTGGTCATGAAAGTCCGAATATGGGGCTTTCCACTTTCAGAAACTACCTCGAAAGTCACGGATAATCCTCGTTTTAAGGCAGTTTCGTGAACTAGCGAAACTGGACTCTTCAAGTCGGCATTTGGATCATCGATGCTGCTCAAAGTTCCGTTTTCGTTTGGAGCGCAGGTATTGGAGATTTCCTCAGGCAAAGGAAGCTGTCGAAGTTGTTCCAAAGCTCGACTTGCGGCGTCGTGACGAGCTGCTTGGCCCGTCATTCCTCTTCCGATAAACTCACGTTCTCCAACCTTTTCAAAAAAAATCAAACCATTTTCAAATACAACTTTGTTAATATTATCTTTGTTAATAAATATTTATTGACCGGAGAACACGAACCTTTAAAGTAACGAGGTAAAATCCCTGGGGTTCAGGATGGTACCCGCGATTGTAAGTCGGATAACGTGGATTAAACATCCGAGGAAAGTTTCCAAATCCATGTGCAACAAATTGCTGCGGGGCTGCAGGCGGAGCATGTCTAAATGTGTACACGGTTGGCTCACCTCTTTTCATTGCTAGAGCATTAAGCTCCACTGTCGGTGGCAAGTGACCTACAATAAATATCAAATCAATTTATATCCACATGAAACGTAACTGCAGTTTGCAAAGATTACAAAAAAACGAAGCATCGAAAATACGATTTGGAAAAAAAAGCGAGAAAAAAATTGTCGACGGAAAATGGTCAATCTCAATGAAAGAAAGTATTTCTGAATGTTTCGTCCCTCTAGATCCCTCGGAACTCACCCTTTTCCCACCCCTAATACTTAACAAATTCCTGAAAACTACCCAACATTCGACACTACGAATTTTTTTATGCAAAGTAGCTTCAATTAACAAGAAAGAAATATAAAAGTTTCAGCCCCCTAAACGCCTCGGATCTCATCCCTTTTCCATCCCTAATAGTTAAAAAATTCCTGGAAACTACCCAAAATTCGAGATCACGAATTTTTCGATGCAAAGTAGTTTTAATTGACCAGAAATAAGTCATAAAATTTGCAGCATCCTTAACGCATCAGATCTCACTCCTTTTCCACCCCTAATACTTAAAAAATTCCTGGAAACTATCCAAAATTCGAGACGACGAATTTTGCGACGCAAAGTAGTTTCAATTGACAAGAAAAAACCATATAAAATTTTCAGCCCCCTAAACGCCTCAGATCTCACCTCTTTTCCACCCCTAATATTTAAAAAATTCCTGAATACTACCCAAAATTCGAGACCACGAATTTTTCGATGTATAGGAAGAAGACCAAATAAAATTTAAACGCTTCTAAACGCCTTGGATCTCACCCCTTTTCCACACCTGATACTTAAAATTTCCTGGAAACTACCCAAAATTTGAGACCACGCATTTTTCGATGCCGAGCAGTTTTAATTTAAAACAAAAAGACCATTTAAATGTTGCAGCCCTCTAAACGCTTCGAATCTCACTGCTTTTCCACCCCAAATACTTAAAAAATTCTTGAAAACTGCCCAAAATTCGACACCACGAATTTTTCGAGGCAAAGTAGTTTCAATTGACCAGAAGAAAGTCATAAAAAGTTACGCTTAACGCTTTGGATATCGACCCTTTTTCACCCCTAATGCTTAAAAAATTCCTGAAAACTACCCAAAATTCGAGACCAAGAATTTTTCGATGCAGAATTTTCGGATTTTAACCCATTTTCAGCCCCTAAGACATAAAAAAATTCATGGAATCTACCCAAAATCCCACACCACGAATTTTTCGATTCAGAGAAGTTTCAATTGATAAAAATAAAGGCATGAATATGTTATCCCTTTAGAACTTTCATATCTCACCCCTTTTCTATCCTTAATACATGCTTAAAAAATTTCTGGAAACTACAAAAATCCCAGACCACGAATTTTTCGATGCAAAGTAGTTTTAAATGACCAAAAGAATGCCATATAAAATTTTCTGCCCCTTAAACGCCTCGGATCTCACTCTTTTTCCACCTCTTATACTTAAAAAATTCTTAGAAACTATCCAAAATTCAAAACAACGAATTTTTCAATGCAGAGTAGTTTCAATTTAAAAGGTCTCGAATATTGGGTAGTTTTCAGAAATTTTGTTAAGTATTAGGGATGGAAAAGGGGCGAGATCCAAAGCGACAGGAGGCTGCAAATTTTATGACTTTCTTCTGGTTAATTAAAACTACTTTGTCAGGGTGTCTAGCGATCAGGCCATTTAAAATTCCCGGGTTTTTCTTGGTCAATTTTGTTTCCTGCGTTCAAGTTAAAAATGTGTTTTTGTGATTTTTGAAAGTGAACATATACATAGAAATTTTAAAATAATATACAGATACAAAATTTATATCCTAAAGAAAATAATTATTTATTTACACGTGCCAAACTTATCTTTAATCACAGACTGAAGTGATAAATATTAATCGAAAGTACTTATTTTAAAACTTTTGTAACACGTAAAATTAATATTTTTTTAATTATACAGTCAGCATCACAAGTAGTTGCATAAATGCTATTAAAATCTGAAGAATACAAAAATAAAATATAAGTATAATCCCGATCCTAAATAAAATTCCCGGGGTTTTCCCGTTTTTTCCTTGGTAAAATAAAATTTCCAGATTTTTCCCGGCAAAATAAAATTCCCGGGGTTTTCCCCGATTTCCCGGTCCGCTAGATACCCTGTTTGCATCGCAAAATTCGTGGTCTCGAATTTTGGGCAGTTTCCAGGAGTTTTTTAAGTATTAGCGGCTGAAAAAGAGTAAGATATGAGGCGTTTAGGGGGCTGAAAATCTTATACAGCTATCCTCTTGTCAATTGAAACTACTTTACATAAAAAAATTCGTGGTCTCGAATTTTGGGAAGTTTCCAAGAATTTTTTAAGTATTAGGGGTGGAAAAGGGGTGAGATATCTGAAAGTTTTAGGGGGATGACAATTTTATATCTTTCTTTTTATCAATTGAAATTTTTTTTAATCGAAAAAGTCGTGGCCTCGAGAATTTTGGGTAATTTCCAGGAATTTTTTAAGTATCAGGGGCGGGAAAGGGGCGTTTAAGGGGGGTTAAAAATTTTATATGGCTTTCTTCCTGACAATTGAAATTACTTTGCATCGAAAAATTCGTGATATTGAATTTTGGGTAGTTTCCAGGAATTTAAGTATTAGGGGCGGAAAGAGGATGAGATCTGAAAGTTTTAGGGGGATGACAATTTTAAGCCTTTCTTTTTATCAATTGAAACTTCTTTAATCGAAAAATTCGAAGTTTGGGATTTTGGGTAGTTTCCAGGAATTTTTTTAGTATCAAAGGTGGAAAAGTGGTGAGATCCGATGCGTTTAGGGGGCTGAAAATTTTATATACCGGTCTTCTTGTCAATTGAAACTACTCTGCATCGAAAAATTTGCGGTCTCGAATTTTGGGTAGTTTTCAGGAATTTTATAAGTTTCAGAAGTGGAAAAGGGGGGAATTCCGAGGGATCTAGAGGGACGAAACTTTCAGAAATACTTTGCCAAATCGTGTTTTCGATGCTTCGTTTTTTTTTAATCGTTGCAAACTGCAGTTACGTCACACGAAGAAAAGACTGGAATCGAACTAAAAACCTGAAAATGATTCTATCGGTTTGCAAACTTGGGCACTTGCAAATTTAGATTATAATTATATTAAGAATACATAAAAAAATATATCAGTTATCACTCTATGATATAAAAAATCTCAAAACAAAAGAAATCCAAGAGAGTGAAAATGAAGGAGCTACAAAGTATGTAACAATGTATATTTTTGAATTTGAGAATAAAAATTTGAAAATACCGGAAGCAGCAGGGCATTTTCCTGGAACTCTCATTGCTCTGGGTGGTTTGGGAGGTGGTTGCCTATACCAAGTTTTTGTTAACGCCTCACTGGCTGCACTGTGTTGAGCTTTCTTTATACTAGGACCTTCAGCAACGTACTCCTCTTCACCAAGTTTCAATGTGACAGTAAACCTTTTTTTATGGGCTGGCCCTTGTTCATTCGTCAGACTATATTGATGTTGAATCTTGTTAAATCTAGCCAGCTCATTTACTAAGCACATAGGAGTTTTTTCTTTCATGTTTGCCAAATTTGAATTCGTCCCGTTGGCATGATTTGATTGGTCATCGATGGACTCATCATTTCCCTCAATAATCGTCAATTTGTTTTGTTCAAGATTTCCGTGTTGCGATGGTTGATTCTGAAGAGTCATGGTGTTCAGTTGGTCTTTTGCCAACGATACTTGCAAATCAACGTTAACCATTGTTCCTGCATTTAAAAAAAAAAAGACGAAATTCCAGGTCAGGAGAAGAATAAAGTCATAAATTCCAAAGAATGATTTTGATAGAAATTCAAATTTGATGGAAGTTAATATCTGAACATGATAAATTTGTAAAAGTCCATTGAAGTTTATAGGCTGCAAAAATATTCTGAAAAGAGGCTACATTATGATCGAAAAAAAAATTAAGAAAATTAAGAATTTATGGGAGTGAATTGTGAAATTAAAGAAAAATAATTAAACTTAAATGCAAGCACTTCATTGCAGATGTTTGAATTAAAGTATTGAATAACTGTAGATTAGTTTAGAGAAATTTGGCAATAAATCTGCTGTCCCTAATTTTTTACTATTAGTGTAATTTTCGAATTGTAATTTTTACTGTTAAAGAGGTTCTGAATTATCAAAAACCTCAAAACAAACAGACCTTCAATACAGCCAGTTGGCCCAAAAAGTTCTTTCCAATTTTCTGGGAAATCGAAGAATGGGATTTCCCGTTCTATTTTTCCGGCTTCTGATCCGGCAAAGAGCATCATAATAGTTGTCAGAATTATAACGTGTCGGAGCACTAACAAAAATAAAAACTGCGATATTTACTTTGAAATGATACAGTTCTTTCTTTACACTTATTTGATAAAACTTTAAAGATTTCGAACTAACTGTTTTTTGGTGTGGGCTGTGTTAAAATAAAATAATTTTAAAAACTTGCAAAACATATTTTATTCGAAATTGCTTAAAATTATTCCAATTCTTTCTTATTTTTAAAATAATTTTACATAAATTACAAAAATCTTATTTTATAAGAAAACATTTCAATCATAAAAAAAAATTATAGTAAAAAAAAAATTAATGAACTATATCATTGCAATATAAATACAGCCCTAAACTAAAAATGTAATTGAAACTATATTTACTACTGACAAAACACCAGTCAAACAGACTTGCATATTTAATGATTTGCCTAAACAAATTAATGACATTTTCTCTGTGGTAAATAAAATTTCAACAGGAATTTTTGTTAAGGAAATTTCCGATAATAATCCGATTTATTATTAGACTCTCTGGTCATACATAATTATAAATATTCCGATTCGATCTTTTAATAAACAATGTAATACCCTCAATATTTTATGAAAATTTTTAACAAGTGTCTAATGGGAGAGATTAAAATGTAAGTTTTCTAACTAAAATTGGAATAAAATTTGCAAACAAATAAGGTTTAGTTGCATAAATTAAATTTAAAAAGTTGATGTTAAAATAGTATTTAATCAAAATTTTGGTAAAAAATGCTGCTGAATATACATACACTCATATATATTAGTACTATTAGTTTATAAAATTAGATTCCTGGATATGAATCCTAAATTAAACCTCACAGCCAAGAACAAATGCAGTTTTAATTTTAAAGTAGAAAGTTGATGAATTAAACAATAATAATTTGTAATACATTATTTGTACAATTGCTGAACGAAGAAAAATGTGATGTTAGTGAAAAAGAAAAATCTTTCAAGAATATGAAAACAAATCGTGTAAAACCGACATCATCAACTCATTTCCTAAGCGTGATTTACGCACTCAAATCAATGGTCCCACTCAAGAAAGACTTATTTATATGATTGAAACTTTTAAGAATTATTGACTTAATATTTTAGTATTCAACATTAAGAAGCAGCAGTGGAGGAAAATTCAACAAATAATGCCAAGGATTTTACTGGTTCTTTATTGAAGAAAGCCACTGTTCAAATCTTTATCTATTAGTACAAGTTCTACAAACTACGCAATTGTTAGACACAAGAGGAAAACAGTGTAGTTAAGATGACTTCAGTTGATTTTACCCCATAAAGTTAAAAGATATCAAATGAAAGAAGAGATAACAAAGTACTCGACAAGTTCCTAATTTTATTAGTCACATTGAAGCATCGATTAGAGAAGAAACTATTAACGGCCAATTTAATTTTCGAGTTGAGATAGAACTTTAAAAATAATAGAAAGGTTGTTTCAAAGCAGCAAATATAAAAACAAAAACATTCAATACTTTAATTCATAGTGGAAAGTAATGTTTTTTTTTTTAATTGTACAAGTTTCGAAATGAATCATGAGCAATGATTATTGAGTGCAATGATTATTATTTTATTATTTGATACGAAATGAATCAAAGCAGACTCAAATCTCCTAGAAATGGATTTCACTTTTTAATGCTTCCAATGATTTAAACATGAATTAATGATATAGAGTTAAACGTACACAAAGTGTGAGATATTAAAAAAATTGGAGTGAATAAGGAATAATTAAAGCGTTATTAAATTCTTTAAAAAGTTAAAGTTACACTCTGGAAAAGAATTTGCTCAGTTCTGTTTCAGAAAACCTTAAACAAATGATGAAATTGAAACCTCTACAGAAAGTATCATGAAAATCAAGCGAGAATTTGCAAGATGAGCAGAAATGATTTTGAACTCTAAGCATTTTTTTTAATCATCATTTTCTCAAGCGTTAATCTAGAAGGTAAACCACACTTAAGGAACAATAATGTTAATGATATTTTTATTTTCAAATTGAATATTTCTTTACTTTAATAAAAATTATGAACTTTGTAAGGGAGTTTTCAATAAGAACATAAGAGAACAAAAGAATAAATGTCTTATTTTCATCTTCCTAAGAGGATTAAGGAAATGATTTTGCTGTAGCTTACAGGTTAAAGTTTATAACATTTGGGTGAATATTATGCGAACATAAATTAGACATAATCGTGTTGTAATTTGGAAATGCGAGTTAAACATACCGTTTTGACCCATCATGTGTCGCTGGTTACCATGCGACAACCCAGGATGTTGCATATGATGAGGCATATGAGGTTGGGGCTGATGGGTGGGCATAGACAGTATTTGATGTCCAGCATGTGGATTCCGATGCGGATGAGGGTGTTGAGGCTGCTGAGGGGGGGCCATATTTCCCTGGTGAATCGGACGCATCGGTCCTCCCATGCTTTAACAAAACAAAAAGACAACTTTTGTAAAAAATGTTAAACACTAAATTGAATGATCTCCTTATTTAAAATTCGAATTATTTCAAATTGCATAGAAATTGTCCCTTGCAAAATTTAATTACTGGAAAGACTATCGATAACCCTATTGTAATTCTGTTTATAATTTATTGAAATTATTAAAAATAGCAAATATTATGCAAAGTAAATTTCTCCACCAACTGTAACTTTTTTTTAATCAACGGAGAAATCATTTTTCTCTTTGAATAATTAAAGAATATTATAAATGAAAGTTAGGAGAAAAATGACAGAAAATACTCGATCCTCATATTCAGGGTGTCTAGCGTTTCTCCTTAAAAAAAATTCTAAGACTTTTCCATAAGATCAAAAAACTACTTTTTGTTTAAGGGAATACTCTCCCAGAATTTTTAGTTCTTCACTAATGAAATATAGTGCAAAGCCGTTTATCAATTGCTTTAGTAAACATTTCCACTAAACTTTAATTAAAAAATTACTATTTTACAGTAAAAAAATCTGCAAATTCACTTAGTAACTAAATGAAGAATTGTAAATCAAGTAACATTCACCTAGTAACTAAATGAAGAATTAGTAAGCCAAAGTGAATCAGTCGATAGCTTTTTACAAAACCTTACTAAAGTAATTGATAAACGATTTCTTATTATTTCACTTGAAGAAAAGCTACTGACTCAAATGTAGAGATAAGAATTCCACGACTATGAGTGCAATTCAAGGGCTTTTCCAGGGTTTTCTAGGTAAAAAAATTCAAGGACTTTTCCTGGTTTTCTAGGATGCTAGACACCCTGTGATATATCCAACCTTAAGACAGGAATCATTACCCTCCTAATGAGTAAATCAGGATTTTGAAATGGGAAAACTCTGGGCAACCCCTCACATTGTAATTAACAAGATGAAAAAGTATTTCACACCAGTTTTTGGTTTCGATCTCTGCAAAGTAAATTCGAAACCACGGAGCTCAATAACGACTTTTTAGTGTCTGGAAAAATCAGTATTACACTTTTTTGTCCTTTTCCATAAACCAAAGTTAGAAACGAAAAGCCAAAAAAAAAATGTAGCAAATTTTTTCGCCTTACAAATACGAATAATTGATCACGTATAGGAAGTGTATTAATTAATAAAATTGAATAAAAAGTTTTGACGATGTAACGTGTTCTACACCCGGTAAATTGCAATGGATGGAGTCATGAATTTCGGCCATGATACACACGTTCATCGTTAAGAACAATACCCAGGTAAACGAAAGCCGGTAAACCCGATAACTTCGGATGCCAATTTCCCTCTGACCGTGAGACAATCAAAATCATTTGCAATATATTATATCTATAAATAAATTAGTCGATACACAGTGGGCTTGGCCCGGCTGTGTGCCACCGACCCTTTTGGATCATTTTCTTACCGAAGTCTGCACTATTTCACGAAAAGTTTCAACTGACTCGTCGATGAAATTTTCGGCGAAACAGACGATAAAACTCTTCTACAATCACTGTCAGGCCCTTTCGAATGGCAATTGGCAAACAGTAAAGAAAACGAGCCTGTAGACTAAAATGCGGCCATTTTGCTGTAGACAGCTGTAGACTCTCCACTGCTCAAAGGCAGTGTTCCCAACAAGCGCACTGAAGACGGCTGCGCAAGTCACGCACAACGCCTTTCATTGGTTGCTGCTCGCGCGCTTCTTTGAAATGAATAATTAACTTATGATTTAAAAAATGTATTTACGATCCAACCACCAAATTAGTGCATTAAAATATAATTATTTAATATTTTCAATAAAAATTTCGTCTTTTCTCCATTTCAAAGAAGCGCATCCCGCGTCGCATGCGCAGTAGCGTTGGGAACGCTTGTATTGGTAGCGTTGGTAGCACTGTTCAAAGCAAAAATCTCATGAATTTCCTCACAATTTTATTATTTTTTCTCAATTAAAAAGAAATATCGCGTAAATGTCTTTAACGTCTAAAGCAGTATTTTCAGTAAGCTGTTTTACCACAGTTAGCATTATAGTTTATGTGCATTATAAACAACAATACGACAGGTAAGAAAATAAAATTATACAATCTGCATTGAGGTTATGTGACAATCGATTGTGTATTTTTTTAGGGAGATAATTCACTTGGGTGTTATTCGAGATCAGGAACGCCAAGAACGCCGAAAAAGAGAAAATATTTACTTGCTCCAACAGCAAATTACTCTCGGTGAAGAGTTACGAAAACAAGATCAACAAAGAAATAGTTGAATGTTTTATTTCACTTTAAAATAACTTTAAATGTGTCGAATTTCGGTGTTTTAATTGACATAAAAGTGAGGTTAAAGGTGAGAAAAGACGCGTTCCCGCTTTTCTTTCCGTGTCGAAACAAACTGATTGGACACAACAGTCAAACGTAGTCTTATTTTTTATTTTAATTTTGTATATAAACTTTATTTGTTCAACTAACAAGAATGGCGAGCGATGAATCCGACCAGGGCGAGTCTGGTGAGTGTTTATGAATTTTCTTACACGAACAATTTAAGCAGAAATTCTTATCTTTTTGGAGCAGGAAATTTTTCTTAAATCTAGATTCTCGATTTCGTTATTAAGTAAAAAAGAAAAAACTCATCACATTTGAATATGTAAGAAATGTAATTTTATAAGTAGAACTTCTAATCTAATCAACAAATTCACGTTTATTTGCACTTCTCTGCACTGCAATAGTTACCCAAAGAATTGAGTTAAGACATTTCTTGAATTTACAATAATAATAATAATAGACAATAATTAATGTGAATTCAACCTTACAATGAAATAGTATACTGTTTAGAAAATAGTGTCATTTTCCAATTTTTTCTACGTTCCTTTTGCGTTGCTTTATTATTTTATACCAAGCAATATTTATACTTTATTTTATTATTTTTTTTAGAACTTACCATTGTGGAAGAAAGTTTGATGAGTTTAGAAAAACTGGACCGAGCATCTCCAGACCTGTGGCCAGAACAAAGTGAGTTTAATTTAATAAGTTGGGTTTAAATAAAGTTCGAGCAAAAAAGTTATTTTATGTTAGCAAATGATGAAGTTCCAGGTGTAAACGAGTACGTGGCTCAAAACTCTCCACAAACAGAACAGCCTTATTGGACTTCATCCCTCACGGCCAGTGAAATTAATCAGTTACATCGTAAGTCCTCTATTTTTTATGCACAAATCGACCATACAATTTTTCCCAGACTTAAAGTTAATATTTTTTAGAATTGGGAAATCTAACAATGGATTTACTTATAAGAGAAGTTAAGAAACTTCATGACCTGGCTTACGAACTTGGAGTCGAAGAGGCAAGAGAAATGACGCGGGGAAAGTATTTGAACATTTTCAAACACAAGTAATTTTAAAGAAGCTGTAAATGATAGAGAAATGTAAGGTCAATATTTTTAAAAAATATACTTGTTAAACATAATTCTTATAATTTGAATTCATTAATAACCTTCTAGTATCTTTTGCTTTCGTTTTTTTTTGTTTTTTAAGTTTTACTTTTAATTCTTTTATTCAGAAGTTGCTCCTAATCCAATCAATATAATTTTTAATGTTGACAAAGACTGTCGGCGCATTTGATCTTGCATCGCAATCAGCACCATAGGACACAATTCCAATCTGAAACGAATTTGAAGAAATATTAGAAGTTTTTGAATCAATTTTAAGTTTTCGAACGTTTTTAATTTACCAGAAAGAAATAATCGCCCTCTTTACTAGTTAAAGGAGCACCACTGTAACCAGAGCATGGTTCTTGCTCGCCCCTTGCACACAGTTCTACAGATAATCCACGATTTATGTAATAAAAACAGTCCTGAGGAGACAACAACTTCATTCTCACCAATTGCTGAATTGTTAGCTTTTCTGCAACAGCAGCATAAGTAAAAAAATGTATTGTCTATCATTACAACTGATTTAAATTCTCTCTTTACTTATGTTTTTTTTTTACTGAAATTAACGAATTAATATTTATTTTACATTTCACTTTACCTCTTTGGAAAGATAATTTTCCCCATCCAACAAGGGTTCCTATTTTTCCTTCAGTTAGAATTAATTGTGCAGGTGGAAGACATATTGGCTGTGCTGTTACTAAATAAAAAGGAAGAGAGCAATAAAAATTAAGGACAGAATTTCAAAATTAGGTATGAAAATAAATATATAATTGTAAGGGAGATGGTTTACCAGTAAACTCGATAGAAGTTTTTAAACGTAAGAGAGCGATATTATTTCTATAAGTTTGGGATTCGAAGCTAGGATGTTTAATTATATGCGAAATCCCATAGTGCCTAGCTTTGTGGCTGCAAAACAGCGAATTACAGTCTGGATCAGTGGAAGTATCAAAATCACCAACTACAACTGAATGCCTGGCAAAATATTCAAAAGATAATTACAGTTCATGTAATAATTATTGGTTTAAATGACATTTAATTGTCTAATTAAATTGGTCATACAGCCGATAATTTCCAGAAGTGGCGAGTGCACAAGTTGCAGTCGTTAAAACAGTTCTTTCATTTATTATTGTCCCAGCGCAAGGATACATTAGAGCTCCATTTGCAGTATCTAAAAATATTTTATACAATTTAAAACTTCTTTTTCAATTTAATACTTTTTCTGTAATTAGAAGTTTTTTATATCTAAATTATGACCAAGACAATTTTTTTAAGATTCCAGTTTTATTCTTGGAAAGAAGAAATATCAGAAAAAATCAAGATGACTTACTGACGAAGCTGACTAAGACTAGAAATGGATAACTTCCTAAAGTTTCAACGTTGCTTCTAATTAAACTCTGCCCACATTGAAGATTCCAGACTGGATATGGAGACGATTCTAGATTAGAAATTGCATCAATAGAACCTTCAGGCAGACCACAACATACTTTCAGGCTTGTTTCAGTGTATCCACAAATTGAGACTCTTAAGCTGACACCATAAGAAGAAAATGGTAACTAGAAATTTAATTCTTATTTATAGACTTCAATTAATTACCTGTAAATCGGAAGTGCCTGTTGGTGCATCAAATTCAGTAACTCTGGGCAATTATGCAGTGGTACGCACTTTTTAGTTTCTGAACAAGTAAAGGGAATATCCATGCCTGTTTCATTTGAATAATATTCAGGCCAAGATTGTGCTTTTTCAAAGAAAAAAAGAAGTTGCCAGAGAAACAATACTTTCAATCTTGATAAATTTGGACTTTGAGTAAAGTTTCTCATCTTTGTAACTTTTACCTGATTGGTTCAAAAGTAAGATAAATTAGATTTAATTTATTCTCCGAAGAAATTAAGATACTGATTTTAAAGGAATTAAATTTAAGGGATTAAAATTGTGCTTTTATAATTAAAAAGGATGGTTTAGAATTTATTATTAAAACGAATGAAGGATTTTTTACATCAAAGTTATACTGGACTCGAACAGATTAATATGCAAACTGAAGGATTCTTTCCTTTTGTGCACGTTGCATGTAATGTGCAACAAATGATTTCGTGTTTCTCAGTTACCTTGGCCAAAGTATTATTTGCATTTCCGCCGGAAACCACAATATCACGCTTTAGAGTTAATTCAGTTTACCTTTAATCAGAAAAATAATATCAAGAGACCTAAGGTTGAGTAATTCTTTTTTTTGGTCAGATTTGTTTTATTTAAATTCACTAGAACAACAAACACCGAATTGAAACATATTGTACAATATATTACACTTATTTAATTAGTTTTCCAGTTTCCAAGTTTGGAAATATTTCATAAAAGTATTTAGGCTTTATAAAAAATATAAATTTAATGCAAACGGTATTAGTGTTTTTAAGCAGACTTTTCGGGTTGCTTTATTCTTCAAGTTGAAAGAATTTCTTTTAAGACATATTTTCAATATGACAGAATACGATAATATTTTCAATATGACTGCATTTTTTGTTCTGGAATTTTAGCAACTACTGTTGTATCTTCTTCCGTTCCATTCTAATGCAGCTTCGACAATTCCAGTAGCTTTGATGAAATCAACAGACACGATATTTGCAGAATGTTGCCATTTGGTATTGTACCACATGGTGATTTTTGCATCAACGTCTTCTGCCATTTTTCGAAGTCCACCCAGTCGATCCAGGAAAATATCCCAGGCTTTGGGAGTCAGTTCTGCCATTGCAGACCTTGGATTCACCTTTGAAGAACTGAGAACGCTAATATTAATTGTAAGCATAAACAATTTCATTTCAATCAAAATTTCTTACCTCAAAATTTGTAAATTATCTAACTTTCAAATTTTAAAGGGTTTTAATTAATCATTTGTTTAAATAATTCAAGAGCTAAAATTACCTGAGTGCATTTGTTTCAATTTTGTTTAAGTATTCGTACAAGTCATCGATTTTTTGAACGTTGCCCCATTGTTGTGTAACACTAGGCCACAAACTTTCATACATGCCAGCAATATTATGATCATCATATCCAATTATTAATTTCTTGTCTGAAGACCAAATAGTTTCTAAAGTGCTGGACCAGCCGAAGGATTTCGGAATTATATAATCTGCAAATTGCTCCTCCAAATAAGCAACTAGTTTTCGATGAATTGTAAAGTCTTGGCCAAAACCTGTGATTAATTAATTTTACATTAATTTATTTTACATCAATTGAAATTTCATGAAACTAAATTTAATTTTGCACAAATATTTCATCGAAGGATTAATTTGCAAAAAGAATATTGTGAGAAAATTAAAAATATGGAGTGGATTGAAAGTCAGAGTGATTGAACTTTGAACATCAATTTAATAGGAAGGTGTTAGATTTTATTGAGTTAAAAAGGAGATCGCTTTCTCATGCAAAAGATATAATAGACGCAGGCTTGTATTAAATCTGACGAGTCACCTAGAGCGATATATTATATTGATTTACCGACAGGGAATTCTTGCACATCGAAGATGACTATCTCATCTGTGTTATTGAGGAAAGTCTTGACGTCATCGATGACTGTTTGAAATGGTACCACGGCGACAAGCCCATGACTTCCCCACCATTGGATCTCCTCGGTAGCATAGTAGCCCACTCGGATGTCCAGGTATCGAGCACCATATATCAATTGACCAAGAACATCCTCATCCTGAAGGGTAATCATCCTGACGATTATCAATAATGAATTATTAATTCCTCAGTCGATTATTCAATTTCCCATTATTCGCGATTTCTAGACGATTTTATCTAAAAAGATACCTACCACCCAGAATTTAATTTATTTCAAATACCCACAGATATTTTTATGGAAATTGAAAAAAAAACTGAAAAACTATTTTCTTGTAGAAAATTATTTTAGTTTTTGGACTTTTTTTCTTTTCATTAAAACAATAGAATAATGATAGAAATTTTGAATATTTTTAGCAAAAATATTATATAAATGAAGGATTTTTTAAACTTTTGGTTAATGGGTTAATAGTAAATGTTAAAAACTGGTTTATTAACTTTCTTAGTTTGTTTTGTTTTTTACATTAAAAGAATTTTTTACAGTTCATACCTGAGTTATGACGTATTTGGTGACTAGAGTTTCGGGCAATATAAGATTGGTTTTGGTGTAAGCTGAAGAATCATGTGTGCCAGGAAGAAAAATATCTCTCATTCTTCTATGTCCCAGAATGCTTTTCATATCAGCCATCCAAGTTGGCTCAGTTTTTAGACAATTTTCTTTCCTCACCATCCCAGTTCGTAACCAAGCAACGTGATATTCTGAATAAAATGGATTGAAGCATTTAAAAAATGCTGGCAAGTCTTTAAATTAAAGAATAATATCTTTAAAAACTAAAAAGATTCTGCTTTCAAAATTGACCAGGTTTTTAAAATACTTAAAAGGGGTTTAAAATTGTTACTGTATAGGACTTTATACCATCATACCATAAAAACTGGTTTTCCAAAAACTAGTTTTTTTCTCTGATCAAATTTGAATTGTATTTTATTATAAAATTTTCGTTTTATTTTCGCCTAGAAAAATATTTAGTTGAAAAATGTAACCTAATAAAAACGAGTGATAACAATAATATTTTGCACAATACTTTAAATTCCGTCAAATTAAAAAAATTTGAATTTGTTCTAAGCTCAAAATTCCGAATATTGTAAAAAATTGTTTCTAAATCTTAGACTTATTATTATTTTAATTATGTTTTTTAATGCTTTTATCTTTTCAAGGTTTTACCAGCGTCAGCAACTATCACCTTTTTCTACCTGCTTTCAGGCGGGGATGGTAAAAAGTTTTGAGAGCTATGACGCTAATGGAGTGCCATCGGAATGAGAAAAGTGAAAAGAGAAGACAAAAGACAAGGGGAGAAGAGAAAAAGGTCTCGGGAAGAAAAAGAGACGGTACAAAGCTTGACTAATTATATGTTCTGTGTTATAGCTAAGCTCTAAAGAATCTTCTCCTATTCTTCGTTTAACTTCATTAAATTTAAGTGGAAAATTTTCCCCAATACAAATAATCTATAAAGATTTTTTAATTATCAACTTACTTAAGCATTGCTTTGTGAAAGTAAGATTTGATGTAGGAATAAAGTCAGCTTGCACTCCAGTTTTCACAATTCCACTTGGGCTGTCAGGCTGAATCATAAAAATTGGTTTTAGATCGTCTCTTGGTTTTTCAGTGTAAAGTCCAATTTCATCTCCTGGACGATATTTTTCATGATTCCAATAAATTTCAATTTCTCTACTAGTTTCCGCTGATAAAATAGGCGAAATTAACAAACCAACGTATGAGTCTGAAAATTCTGAAACATAATTAGTAATGTGGAGTTAGATAAAAATAGTTTTTAGAGAACAACAAAATTTCCTGTGTCAAGATTAACGATAAGTCGACCATTATTTTACGTAATTTTACATAATCATTATGTTATAATCTTATCTGTATTTTTCTGGGTGTTTTAAAAGCAGACAGTTAAAGCATCTTGAACGGAATTAATGATAATTACCTTCGCAAGTAGTTACTATAAAAATGCTTTGTCTGCACAAAATTACTAATGATGTTATTGAGAATTTGTAATATGTTTTTGTAAGTTTTAATTGTTTCTATATTACCAAACCTGTCTTCAGAGATAACATTTTCCTGGTATTCTACTTCTCCATATCAGTAAACAAACCAATTTAGTTTATTTTCTATTCTAAAGTTCACATTTTTATACAAAATTAAATATGAAAATCTTACCATCTGTGGAATTGCTGAGACACGAATAAGGAGCACAATAAACGGATGAAAGACTGATAATAAAAGTCAGCAAAATCCATAATTTGTCCATTGTAGGGCCTTTTCATATAATTGTTTTACAGACTTTTAAAATCCTTTCGTCTCTTCTTTCCATAAGTACCTGAATGTCTCTTCTTCGCTAAAAATAATTAACAATTGAAAATTGGATGTTATTTTTTAGAATTTAATTTTTGAAGATTCTTCACAGACAATTTATGAAATAAAGATCTTTCTTCTATTTAAAACTCGCAGTTGTAAAATTTTACAGTAATTATTTTTTTAATTGTAATTTTCAGGAGAAAGGAATGCTTTTGGTTTTGATTTTTTTGTCTTGGAGACGAAAACGAAAGATTTTACTTTCTTTGAAAAAGGAAACGTTGAATCAAGAGCAATCATTTTAAAAATAATCAGGATACGAAACATCAACCTCGTTCAACTGATTCGACGAAATCAGTCACTTGTGAAAATTACGCTGGGTGAGCAT
The DNA here is from genome assembly GCA_037177015.1 of Euceroptres primus. Classification (NCBI taxonomy): domain Eukaryota; kingdom Metazoa; phylum Arthropoda; class Insecta; order Hymenoptera; family Figitidae; genus Euceroptres; species Euceroptres primus. The sequence continues at coordinate 35,135 of JBAGKK010482700.1, forward strand.
TCAGAAATTGTGTCGACATTCCATGACACGTGTGTCATATTATGAATTACAAATCGAAAAACAATGCCCTACTTTGTTTATAACTTCGCTAACAAAAAATCTCAGAAATTTAATTTTTCTCTCAAATTTTTCCAAAACCGGGAAATTGACATTTCTAAAAATGTAGTTTTTACCTGATTTTCTCAAATGATTTAAAATCACGAATTGCACATATTTTAATTTAAAGAAAGAAAAGTTTCTTTTTCTTTATTTAGAATAAAATTCACTTGCACTTTGGAAAAAGAACTTTTACTTGTATAGCGAGCACAATTTTATATTAGTCTGATTCAATGCGTTTTGTGGCAGATATCATTTCACTGATGAGTGGTCATAATGTGGATTGGAGATGGAATTGCTTAGCGAGTTTTACTTTCTTTCTCATGGACTAGAAACTTGAATCGAGGATGGACATTCGCGTACACGCGTGCTCCCTCAAAGAGGCTTCCGTTCTTTATTCAACGAGGCGAGCGACTCAACATCGAGAACGGAGTCACGTATCATCGACCTCATTTATCTGCAATAAGCTCTTTTGTAGACTTCCGGTCGCGCTACTCATTCCTCATCCCATTAAGCCCTTAAGCACAAGACTAAACCTGATCAATCTCACCACTAAGGTATGAACCCTTCCTCTGTCATCTCTGCTATTTTTCAACCCTTTGTGTCATCTTGCACCTTCTGTTTGATGATTTTACGTGTACAACTTTATTATTATTGACACTAAAAATTACCAAAAATATTCTTATACTTCTCCAGTAAATTTACGATCTTACATACTCATTTTCAAATTTAAAATCTTTAATAGTTTTCCAGAAAAAAAATTCAAAAAGGTTCAAAATTTTAAATTAAAATTCTTTTTGTTTCTTTAGATCATAAAATATTTGGTAAAAAAAGTAATTTATCTCTAAAAGAAAAATGTGTGCCTTGAAGGGTCAAGTGATTATCTGATTATTTCTGGTCCAAATTCTTCATAAAATCAAGAAACAAAAAATTTGTGATTTCGAATTGAGAAAACAGAAATTAAATCTGGAAATGAAATTTTGGGAAAAAATTAGAGTATAAAACAATTTATCAGAGGAATTTTTTGCGGACCTTGATTTTTATTTTTTTAGAAAAATAATTTTATAAATAGAGACAAGGAATGCGTCTTGGTATTTTTTTATTTTCGAAGCAAGAATTGGCGATAGAATTCTTCATGTCAAGATTAAGGTATACTTTTGTTATCGTACTGCAAATAAAAAGTGAAAATGAGAGTGCAAAAGTACTTACAACCAATCAGCTGGATCTGTTACACTTTATGAGCTTGAACTCGCTTTACATAATGTGTGACAGACGGACAGAACGAGGGCATAAGTTATAATTTGTGGGTCTGGGGCAAAAGTAAAATTTTCAAGATTAGATGTTGCTCTAAATACTTCTTTGTTTGTTTTCAGTTTTCATTTTGAAATTTTTTACGTAATTTTGAAATTAGTTATGAAACGCTTTAAAATAAATAGACAATAACATGAAAACTTAAAATAAAATGTTCACAATAGATTTTACTTTTAAAATCTTAATTTAATCGAAATCATTTTCATATTTCTAGAAAAATATTTAAATAGTTTAGTTTAGTTTCCTTTGCAATAAATTGACATATAGATTAGTATACTTTATATATATAT
>JBAGKK010482701.1:0-16792 GCA_037177015.1 Euceroptres primus
AGTTTCAACTCGATTCACCTAATATTGACGATTCTGAATAAAATTTACAAAAACGTCTTTTTTCTTATGGGAAATACATGTTAAACTTCTTGGGGCTTGCGGAACCTTTAAATATCATTTTTTTTAAACTGCATTTACTTTTTGGTTGATTTGAAAAACTTTGGGGGGTAAGAGCATGAAAATTCGAAATAGTATATTATGCAACCTGTGCGGAAAATGCGTTATTACACACGCGATCACCAAAAGTGGATAAATCGTACACACGAGTTGCATACGATATTTTTTGACACAGTGTGTGTAAGATGCGTTTTTACACAGCCATATTAGTGCTTAAAACACTGTATCGTATTAAGCCGTTTTAATCACTAATATGGGTGTGTAAAAACGCATTTTACGCACAGTGTGTCAAAAACAAAATTTTCCAATGTATTTTCGGACCACCCTAATGTACATCCTTTAGGACTTTTACATTTTGAACTTCCCCACTAAAGGGTTTCTTTTATACTTGTTCCTTTTTTTAAAAGGTATTAATTTAGATTAGAGCTGCATTGCTTACATTGGGATAACTTCATGCTGTTAATTTCAATGCAAAATAGTCCACAAATATGCTTCCAATTTAGGACTGAAGTGAGATTAAAATAAATGAGGTGTTCTGTTTTAATAACGATATCTAGCCTTGAAATAGAACTTTTTTTTTACAGTGAGTAACCTTATTCAAAATACATAATAATAATAATAATAATAATAATAATTTACGGTTGAATTGTACTCTAACATGGCAAAGGTTAGTTTCACCATTTTTTATGAGTCACTAGGCTTGTAAGTTTCGGAGTCTACTTTGTCGAACAACGATCGCTATGCCGTGTCGACCCAAACAGGTACATCACAAGCTGCAATCGAGGCTCTTGCTTCTGTCTGATAGCAGAATGTCGATGTCGCTACTAGACGCCCACAAAGTTACTTCTTGCAAATTACGTTTGTCAACAAGAGCTAATTGCCTCCAGCAATATTGCTCGACTATGAAGTGACTCATAATTAGCGTGATGGAACCCTGGCGAATTGAATTATTTGGCCTCTACCCATAAACACATGTGAAATGCTCCAACCAACCTGTACCTATCTTTTCCATCAAACTTTCACTTAGAATAATTGTTGCATAATTCAAGAAGAAACAAAATATATCATTAAATGTGTTTCTGGTTTTGCTGGATCGCACCTCTAGGAATCTAATTTACTAGGAAGATATTATGATAACGGATAAGCTTTTACTAGGAAGATATTATGATAACGGAAAATGGATCCATTTTTCTGAGAAAAATAATCACGATAGCAGCCAAAACGCTTTATTGATACTCTAATTATAGACGTACTAAGAAGCTAAGAGAGTATATTGAAGGGGAAAAATGTTTCGAGGAATGTGAGCTAAACATCCTGCAGTTTGCCATATTGCTTCATTTATTCCTGTTATTTCGCGTCGAAAATGCCTTCGTGGCAGGTATGCATTCTTCCTTTTATAACTCCAGGCATTTGTATCCTCATAAGGGTGTTTCAAATGCGTAACTTTCACGTTGGCAAGAAACGCAAACACGGACTGCAATTCTTGCAGAAGAATCTTTTCTCGGTGGCACGCGAAAAAGTGATTTAAATCACGTGAGTCTGTAATAAAATAAAAATAAAATTAAAATAGCCTAAACATAAAGTGCAGTCAGTTCGTTCCTGAAAAGGAAAATAAGCCAATGATTGTACGACGGATGTAATTGGCGGACCGAAAATGAGAACTTGACATAAAATACTTTACCATTTAAGGATAGGAGAAAAAAATTCACAAGCTAAAAAGTCAGTTTTCACAATTGATAGGCCTTTTTGTTCCAGATTACCTGTTTATGGATGTTTTGAAACTTTTGAAAAATTTTTAATGGTGGAACAAAAGGCAACCAGCCTCGCTGAATTTGGCGAGTAAGAGAACAGAAATTTTTATTCAGACATGAAGTACTGAACGGCGATTCGTGCTCGTTTATTCGCTGATACGGAAAAGCTGGAGGATCTGGCGAGAGAGCCAAAATACCTAACCACCACAAGCCAGGATCTTGATTCCTGTAGCTCGTTAAATTCACCCCAACCCCTCCAGCACATGCCAAGTGGGCACGTTAAGAATGGCAATCTACACAAGGTTCACTGGAATTCGCGATAGATCTGAAAGGGGTTTGAACAGCCAGTACAAGGCAATCAGAATTGTGAAATTTTCTTAAACAAACATTGCGACAATTTTTTTAACTTTAAAGAGGCTGATTTTACTTTGTAGAACGGCAAAGGAAGGGACTTAGAGAAGGGAATGTATAAAATAAGTAGTTTAACCAATTTTTGATCAGATGTTCAGTAGTATTTTTCAGTAGGCTTTATGTCTGACAATTACCCTAAACTCTTCAAAAAATATTTTAAAAATGTAAAAATATGAAAAAAATGTATAAAATATAAATAAATATAAAACTTATTCAAAAACAGTAGCATAAAACAATTTCGATCAGACATACAGTAGTAGAGGCACTTTTCCATCAGACAACACTTCTGGAGTAGATAATCTAATAGAAAAATGATTTACAAGAAAGAAAGAATTTGAATAGAGCAGAAATTACTCGAGAATAATACCGAGGCAGAAAAAAATTATGAATCAAAGAAATCAGTGATATATTTACTTCTTGGTCAAAAAATTCTTTTTAAGAAAATTTAGTTCTTAAAATAATAGGGATTTAAAGTGAGAATTCACTCAGGAAAAGAGAATGTATAGAATAAGTAGATTAACAAAATTTTTTGGAAAGAACTTAGTAGTATAAATAATAAATAATTCCACTGAAAGAAACTTCTCAAGAACACAAATGATTCCGAAATAACTTGGGGTAAAAAAAATGTATATGATAGAAATAAATATAAAATTAATTAAAAATCAGTGGTATGAGCCAATTTTCATCAGACCAGCAGTAGTAAACGCACTTTTTGGTCAGACAACACTTTTAAAGTACATAATCTAATAGAAAAATTATAAAATTAAAATTATAAATTATAAAATTAAATTCAAAAAAGAGAATAACTCCAGATTTTTTAAGAGGAATAAAAAGAATAAAGAGGAATAACTCCAGATTAATAACGAGGCAAAAGAAAGTGATAAAATATGAATCGCAGAAATCAGTGATATAAGCACTTTTTGGTCAGACCATTCCTTTTAAGAAAGTTTAGTTCGATAGAAAAGATTTCCAAGCAATAATAAACTCAGGAAAAGAGAATTTATAAAATAAGTAGTTTCGACCATTTTTAGTCAGGTATTCAGCAGTATAAAAGGTTTTTTGTCAGGTTTTTATGAACAAGAATGATAACGAAATAACTTCAAAGCCGAAAAATTACTTAAAATATAAATGAATATAAAATTATTAAAAATTAGTAGTATAAGCCAACTTTGGTCAGACACGCAGTAGCAGAGGCACTTTTTGGAGAGACAACTCTTTTAAACTAGGTAATCTAACCTAAAAATCATTTATAGAAAGGAAGACTTTGTATAGTTCGGAAATTACTCCAGCGTTGAATAAAATTAAATTACTCCATGGCCAATATTTGGTCAGATATTCAGTGGTATAAATGGGTTTTTGAGAGACAATTGTCCTAAAGGAGACTTTTTAGAACAAAATGATTCTCAAATAACTTCAAAAGCCAAAAAAATGTGTTAAATATAAATAAATATATAATTAATTAAAAACCAGTAGTATAAACCAACTTTAGTAAGGCAAGAAATATTAAAGGCACTTCTTGGTCAGACAACTCTTCTAAAGTACAAGTAAAAAAAAAATACCTAAAATTGTTACACCTTGAAATAGTTTAGATTAAAATCAGTAAAAGTTGTCTGGATTTAAGCAAAGTTAATTTTATATTTAAGACTCAATTCTAAAATTCAGATAACGTGGTAATAAATTGAGACTAATATTGCTTAAATTAAGATGAAATTTTATTGAATTTAATCCAAACTATTTCAAGGTGTAACAATTTTAAGTATTTTTTTTTACTGTTTAGGTAACAAACAAGAAAATCAATTGAAGGAATCAGTGATATATGCACTTTTTGATCAGACGATTCCTTTCAAGAAAGTATGACAATTAGCAGGGATTTCAAAGAAATAATCGACATGGGAAAAGAGAAATGTATAAAATAAGTAGTTAAGCCAATTTTTAATCAGATATTCAGTAGTATAAATTTCTTTGTCAGAAAATTTCCCTAAAGGCAGTTTCTAAACAACAAAATTGATTCTGAAATAACTTTAAGGCTGGAAAAAAAATTATAAATAAAATTATATAAATAACTAAAAATCAGAAGCATAATCCTATTTTGATCAGGCTTTTAATCAGAGAACACTTCTCAAGGATTTATAGGGTCACTCCATAAATGCTCATCTGAAAACGATTACGTTCATATTTCAGAAAACTTTTTTAATTGGTGTATAATTATTTCCTATATTTCTAGAATCGATTCGTGTATTTGAAGTACAATAAATTATTTTTCATTGAGCTAGAAATAATTTCTAAAAACATGTGGACGTGTGGAACATGGCGACAGTATTTTTTATTTGGCAACAGTTATTTTTTAAATGAATTAAACACTAAAGTTACTCATTTCAAATTAAGTAAAGAAAAACTGTAATTAGGGATGATTTAAATTTATTATCTATAATGCTATTCTTGAAGTTATAGTAGAAATAGGAGAGGAAAAATGTGTTTGAAATGACCTGTCAAAATGTGTCATTTTCGCAAAGTTCGATAATTTATTACAAGCAAAATACACCACCGCAAATTTTAAAACTTATCTCAAAATTTCATCAAAATGTTTGTCTTCGAAAACCTTAAAATTAACAAAAAACACCACTTCCAAACCCGCGTAATTCCGAATATCCATTTTTCAAAAAACTTTTATTTGTGCAACTAAATTATTTACTCTTATATGAGCGGCAAAAAGTAAAAACGGGACAAAAAAAGTTTGTGACTAAAAATGGAACATAAATTTTTCAGAGTAAAAAGGGAAAAAACAAATCTTCCGAGTAAAAACGGAACAAAATTTCTTCAGAGTAAAAATGCAGCAAACTAATTCTCGAGTATAAACGGAACAAACGAGCGTGCGCTCTAAGTTTACTGATATTTTTAATTGATTCTGCGGTCCAGTAAACGTTTTTTTAGAACATGGAGACTCTGAACAAACATCCCCGCAAAGAAAAAGGGAAATTTTTAATTATTGGGAAAGCCCTGATTTATTTCGTGGGCTACTTTCTCAAAAAAGTGCGAATTTTGTATCTTTGCAACCGTTGTTGCTTTTTTCTAAGTTAACTGATATTTTTAACTGATCCTGCGGTCCGATAAATGTTTTTTACATGGAGACTCTTATCAACCATCGGAAGCGACGAAAAAAATTTTTAATTATCGGGAAAGCTCTGATTTATTTTGTGAGCCAGTTTTTCCAAAAAGTGGAAATTTGGCATTTTTGCAACCGTTATTGCTTTTTTCTAAGTTTATTGATATTTTTAATTCATCCTTTAGTCCAGTAAACAATTTTTTGTAACAAGGAGACTCTGAGTAAACATTCCCCGCAAAGAAAAAGGGAAATTTTTAATTATTGGGAAAGTCCTGATTTATTTCGTGGGCTATTTTCGCCAAAAAGGGGGAATTGTGCATTTTTGCAACCGTTGTTGCTTTTTTCTAAGTTGACTGATATTTTTAACTGATTCAGCGATCAGGTAAACGTTTTTTTGTAACATGGACACTCTTATCAAACATCTGGAGTAAAGAATAAAGGCAATTTTTAATTATTGGGAAAGCTCTGATTTATTTCGTGTGTCAGTTTTTCCAAAAAGTGGAAATTTGGCATTTTTGCAAAACTTGTTGCTTTTTTTGAAGTTAACTGATATTTTTAATTGATCTTGCAGTCCAGTAAACGTTTTTTGTAACAAGGAGACCCTGAGAAAACATCCCCCGCAAAGAAAAAGAGAAATTTTTAATTATTGGGAAAGCCCTGATTTATTTCGTTCGCCACTTTCTCCAAAAAGTGGGGATTTTGTATTTTTGTTACTTTTGTCTAAGTTAACTGATATTTCAACTTATCCTGCGGTCCGGTAAACTTTTTTTTGTAACAAGGAGACTTTTACTAAACATCCGGAACAAAGAAAAGTCGAAATTTTTAAATATCGATGAAGCCCTGATTTATTTCGTGGGCCACTTTTTCCAGAAAGTGGAAATTTGGCATTTTTGCAGCCGTTGTTGCTTTTTTCTAAGTTAATTGATATTTTTAATTGAACCCGCTGTGCGGTTAACGTTTTTTTGGAACAAGAATACTCTTGTTAAACATCTTGAGCGGATAAAAGTAGAAAATTTTAAGTATCGGAAAAGCCCTGATTTATTTCGTGTGCCAGTTTTTCCAAAAAGTGAAAATTTGGCATATTTGCAACCATTGTTGCTGTTTGCTAAGTTAATTGATATTTTTAACCGATCCTGCGATCCGGTAAACATTTTTTTGTAACAAGGAGACTTTCATTAAACATCTGGATCAGAGAAAAGTGGAAAATTTTAATTATCGAAAAAGCCCTGATTTATTTCACATTAAACATCTTGAGCAGATAAAAGTAGAAAATTTTAAGTATCGGAAAAGCCCTGATTTATTTCGTGTCTCAGCTTTTCCAAAAAATGTAAATTTAGCATTTTTGCAACCGTTGCTTTTTTCTAAGTTAACTAATATTTTTAATTGAACCCGCTCTTCGGTAAACGTTTTTTTGTAACAAGGAGGCTCTTGTCAAACACTCGGAGCAGAGAAAAGTGGAAAATTTTAAGTACCTGGAAAGCCCTGATTTATTTCGTGTGCCATTTTTTCCAAAAAGTGGAAATTTGTCATTTTTGCAACCGTTTTTGCCTTTTTCTAAATTAACTAATTTTAACTAATCCTGCGCACGGCTGGTGGGAGGGGATATATTCCTTCCCACCAGTCATGCGCTCGTTTGTTCTGTTTTCACTCGGAGAATTAGATTGTTACATTTTTATTCTGAAGGAATTTTGTTCCGTTTTTACTCGTAAAATTTGTTTCTTCCCTTTTTACTCCAAAAAATTTATGTTCCATTTTTACTCACAAACTTTTTTTGTCCCGTTTTTAAATTCAGCCGTTGACTCAGTAGCCAACTTATCGATAAGTTGACTGCTTCCTTCAGTTTGCTTTACCTACTTTGGTTAAGTCTGTCAAAATCGGTCGGTCGAGGCAAAATTTTAAACGCGATTTAAAATAAAACCATGCAAAGTACATCCACGAAATTTTTGTGAGTGATAGAAAAAAGTTCAAATAATTTATTTGCACAGATAAAACTTTTTTTAAAAATATATATTCGGAAATATTCGGGTTTGAAAGTGGTCTTATTTGCTAATTTTCAGGTCTTCGAAGACGAAAATCTGGAGGAATAAATTTTTATGAGCAATGTCTTAATCGCACTATTTTTCTCTACTTAATTTGAAATAAGTAACTTTAGTGTTTAATTCATTTTAAAAATGACGTACTATCGCCATGTTCTACAAGTCCACGTGTTTTCAAGAATTATTTCTGGCTTAATGAAAAATAGTTTATTATACTTAAAATACACGAATCGAATCTAGAAATATAGAAAATAATTATAAACAAATTTAAAAATTTTTCTGAAATATGACCGCAATCGTTTTCAGATGATCATTCATGGAGTGACCCTACAGAAAACTCATTTTCAAAAAAGAGAAAACGTGTGAAATTGAAGCAGAAATATCAGATAAAAGGCATTATAATACTGAACAAGTGATTTAGGAAACAGTCTTCAAAACACAGAAGTAACAAAAATTAATAACTCGTTTCTGCCAACTGAAAATATCGTTTTAAAAATCTACCAAAAATCATGAAAACCTATTTGTACATGTAGAAAATGATTTTTTCCATCCTGATCTAAAAACTTAAATTTTTTTAAGAACCACTACATATAAATCAATTTTAGCAAACTAAATTTCTAGAGCTACTTTACACCTTTCTGAGATACATTGATTGCTTTCATTAACTAGAAGGTTCCATACACTGAAATAGAAATAAATTGACTTTAGTAGGGATAGATTGCCGAGTATCGGAAGCGATTCTAGGGTATTCGGGTCTATTCTAGAACTCAATCCGGAAACTGGACGGTCGCAGTTCTGAAACAGGTAGTCGACTGAACCCTTGGGAGTTTAGAGCTTTCATGTGTTACCGTACACCGTCTCCAAGGCGCGATCTATCGCCCCAATGACCGCCTCTCCATTATCGGGCTAGTAACGCTGTAACCGGCCACCCTTACTAACTTCGCTACTCGCTTTTGTTGGTTTATCGGAACACTGAACTGCTTACGGAAAGATCCCGGGTAAACCTCCGGCGTTGGTATTCATTTCTCTATACGAGCCTTTCGAGTGTTTCTTCCCCAAGCAAATAATTTCGGGAAACCTCACGCTTCTCGATTATTCAGATTTAGAAGGAAATTCAGAACCCTGTAGCAAAACAATTTCGAAGAGAGTAAAAAACGAATGAAATCCGGAAATAAAAACATAAAATAGTATAAAAGAGATCACTGGAGAATTATATTTGCAGACGTATAGAAAAATGTATATAAAAATAAGGCATCAAGACTTAAACTTGCTATAATAATTATATTATCAGCGTCGTTATGCGACTTGAACAGAGATAAATTTTTATAACTCTTTAACGGATGCCGCAGCAGTTTTGCCTTAGTCATGAAATTTTATTTACTGGAATAAAAATACGAGCATACGAGAATGATAAAAAGAGTTATAATGTCTCTGATATTTGACGAAGAATCTTAGTCAACTGTTTCATAACTTTATACTTTTTTTATTTAGTCAAACAAATACAATATGCATAACAACATAGTAGCCCTTCATAATGAAAACTAACCGATTTTTGTAATTATAACGGTAATCAGTGCTAATGGCTGTCCTCTTATTTCGTTTATAAACTGAACCGACATATCGTGGCGTCAGCGGTTGCTAACTTTTATAGAAAAATCATTAGCCTCGTCACTTACGGCTCGTAAAAAATGAAAAACGGCGATTGTGATCACACCGCATCGCCCATCTCAAACAGATGCGGCGAAACATTAGAGCGTTTATAAATGATACTCGATCACACAAAATCGTCAAGTCAATTCATTGCATTATTTCAACCCGCTGTTAATAATAATCTCCGAATACTTTTATCGTGACATTATTTAAATTGATATTAATAAACTTAATACCTTGCAGATAATATTTTAAATACAGTATAAAGCATAAATAAGAAATTTATAACTTTATGAAGTATAAAGCAAAGAAATGTTGCGTATTATCATTTCATCTTTTTCAATTCTACATCAGTCTTCGATAAACTATAGATTAGCTTATTATCCCTGTAAGCCAGTGGATTTTCTGCCTCACGCTCTTCGATATCAGCCAATATTTCTTTCTCGGTTGCTTCAGTAATTTTTTTTCCTTTCCCGTAAAACGTTTCCTCTGTGTAAATGCAATTCTTTTGTCTGAAGGTTCCATGAATCTGTGAAAGGGAGGAGAAACTTAATTTTTAAAAAGAAATAACTGAAATTGAAATTCTAGAAATTTCATATAATTAGATTATTATTAGAGAATTATCAGGAATAATAATTTCTAGGATTTTCATATGATTAGATTATCAGAGCATTAACAGGAATAATTAATTCTAGGATGCTCATATAATTAGATTATCAGAGCATTATCAGGAATAATTAATTACAGGATTTCCATAATTAGGATTACATAATTAGGATTACAGGGTTACATAATTAGATTATCAGAGCATTATCAGGAATAATTAATTCTAGGATTTTCATATAATTGAAGACATGAGAATGAAAACTCGTTAAAGACCATTTGGAGTTGGCCCCCCAAGTAATAGATAAGATAACTTAATTTAGAGGCCAATTTCAAATGGTCTTTACCGAGTTGTCATTCTCATGTCTTCAATTCGATTATCAAAGCATTATCAGGATTAATTAATTCTAGGATTTTCATATGACTAAATTATCAGAACATAATCATCTACCAAACAAAATTACCTTATCCCAAATGAAGCAATTAAATCCAAAGTTGACATGGAAATACTGATGGTGATTATCGTGGAAAATGGCATCAGGCTGCCAGGGTTGCCACCAGTAGGCTTTGAAATTGATTCCAGAATGGTCAATGATTCCATGATAATAATTGTACATTGCTATCACACAATATGGGACTATAACACAGAAACAATATATCCCTTGGATATAAATGTATACAAATATCTTATTAAGTACGGAAATATAAACAAAACCTCATCGTGTTTAACGTTTTTGATGATTGGTTGCTTGAGAGAGATTTCTATGAATTAAATTGGATATGCACAGTGAGTATCAAACACTATTGTCGTTAAGTTCAATTTATATATTGTTGTAAACAATTATCTACATTTATTTAATGTAGGCTTTTCATAAACGACTAATAAATTGTTTGAAAAGGATCCGGACCAAGGATGGAAATGTCACCAAAGTTTATCACAGAAAATGGTTTCTTTTTAAATTTGTGATCTGTTACACCAAAAATTTTTAGAAAATTATAAACAAAAGCTTAAAACAAGATTATTCATTAATGTAAATCTTTTTAATGACTGTCGAGTAAGTATAAAATCGGCTTGGAGAGAACACAGAAGTATCGGTTTATTTTCAATCGAATCGGTAATACGTGCAGGGACTTTCAGGGAAGTACCTCGTCAAAATCAGAATAAAAGACCCGAAGGGATTCTCGAATGAGATAAAACGGTGGTAAAATATTGAGTTCTTGCGTCCGCCATGTAAAATAGTACCTATCCGTGGACTACGAAGTCTAGATATTTCATCCCCGACGTCTTATTGGATTCGTTCTCGACTCGTGGAAAATTCAAATTAGAGACTTTGCAAGCAAACTGAAGAAAAAGAAATCTAAAGACGGGTTAGTGATTTCTCTATCCTATTTGCGATAAATTAAAATTTGATCGCCGGAAGAGACACGTAAACCTTATTTTACGAGGTCATTGCCTTAAGTGCAAGGAGACACGATCCGAATAAATGTGATCCTTGTCACGAATGTTTTGATCATTCATTTAAATTAATCTCTAATATTATAAAATCACTTTCCAACCTTTTACTTCATGTTCAATTCTTCTTGTGTATCTGGAAATAATCTCTTTGCTGACTGTTTACATAAAACAAATATAAATATAATTTTTATATTCTTTTAGTCTCGAACTTTATGGAATTTCCAAACCTATATTCTTCATGCTTAACTCTTTTTGTGTGCCTGGAAATAATCTCTTTGCTGACTGTTTACATAAAACAAATATAAATATAATTTTTATATTCTTTTAGTCTCAAACTTTATGGAATTTCCAAACCTATATTCTTCATGCTCAACTCCTTTTGTGTGCCTGAAAATAATTTTTTTGCTGCTTACATAAAAAAAATATAAAGATAATTTTTATATTCTTGTAGTCTCGACCTTTATGGAATTCATATTTAAAAGATCTTCGTGTAATTTAGGTAATCTATAATAATCACAATCCAAATTTTCTTTTAAAACAATGAAAACGCCTCAGTCGTCTATATCAACCCTTATTACGCCATACCTTTACTAATAAAAGTCATAGTTTAATATAAACATAATAAACATAAAATAATTAACATATAAAAAATATATCTCATATCTCGGTACTTAAATAAACTTTATTAGTGAAGTTATTAAGGGTATGTGATGCATAATGACGTCACGAATTTCCGATCGATTTTTTATTTACATTCAGCGGGTTTATTAAGAGAGAAATGCAAATATAATTCTGAAATTTTGGGAAATGATAAAGAATATATTTAGGCGTTTGGTGTGCTTTAGTTTTTAATTCGAAAAAATAAATTTTCAAAAATAATTTTTTTTCAAAATAACAATTGAAACGCGCCAGACATCGATTCCTTGATATATTCGTTATTACTTCCTCAAATTTCCGCATCATATTTGTATTTCTCTCTTGAAAAATCCGCTGCATATATAAATAAAAAATCGGTCGGTAAATTCGTGACATCGTTATTTGTCAAATTCCCTTAATCCAAAATGATACATTAAAAATTAACCAAGACCTTCCGTTAAAAATAATAAGTTTTGTGTATTATATATATAATTGGATTATCATCTCACAAAAAACACTTCGTGTGCAAAAACACCGCCAAGTCAGTACTTATTAATTGAATATTCATTTTTTATAATGGTTGATCGTGATTAAATTTGTGAAATGAAAGAAAGGTCCAAGTGCAATTACGTAATACTATTATTAAATCAAATCTGGTTTAAATTTAAAAAAATTAAATTTATGTAGAAAACATTTCTTAGTTACATTTTTTAAAATGCGTGTTGCAATTAACGCAAGAACACTTCTAATTTTTTTATTATTAGAATAAACTTGTACTAAAAATAGTACATTTCGATACGTGTGTGAGAGGTGATTATTTAGCGCACGAGACGTTTTTCGCACGAGCTAAGCGAGTGAGAAAAGTCAAGCGCGCTAAAAATCACCTTTTACACAAGTATCGAACAGTATTTTATACCACGAGAGCCGAAAAATCATGTCAAAGTTGAGATTTTGAGGTTAGAGTGGTATAAAAATATTTACGTACTCTTGATGGCATTCTATTTATAAAACGAATGCTTAGAAAGATTTTTTGTACTAAATAAATAAATATAATGGCGTAAAGAATTCTGGCCAAAGTGCGTAAATAATTATTTTAACAAAACGTTTTAATAATCAAAAAATTAGAAGTGCTCTTGTGTTAATTGCAACACGCATTAAAAAATGAATTTTGAATTTTTTATAAATAAATTTAATTTTTATAATTTAAACAAGATTTTATTACAGAAAACTCCAAGGTATCATTTTAATCTGAAGCAAAGTGAGAACTCGAAAAACAAAAGACTCTGACAATAGAATAAATGATCCACTTCAGATCAAAATAATATTGTTATTGCTGCAGATTAAAATAATGCCCCACAATTTACTGTGCTTTAACAGTAGTATCACGTATTATATTTATTTTATTTTTAATTAATTGCATAACTATTTTAATATGCTATAAAGCTGAAACGGATGTTTAGAGAATGAACCAATATAATGACAACATTAAAATATGGTAAAGCATTGAAACGTGTAATGCAATTTTGATGTTACATTTTATCATCTAGGAGGCAAAATCTAAAATCAAATTTCATTATGTCAATTTACATATTTAATGGTGACCATTTGTTTACCATTTATCATTTACACGTAGAAAAGAAAATAGCTAAAATCATCCATTTAAATAGTTAAGAAGCACTCTGAACGCATTTATACACGAATTTAGTAAATTTATTAATAAATAATTTAATAAATTAAATTAAATTAATAAATTAATAAATTAATTAAATTAAATAATAATTTAATAAATTTCACCATTGCACATTGTAACAGGTACAAAGAAAATCGTGAACGCTAATTTGAACGTTAATTTTTGTTGCACAAGTTACAATGTACTGAGATATGAGATGGATTTTTTATACATTAATTATTTTAAATTTATTATGTTCATATTAAAGTATGACTTTTATTACAGTCTGTCAAGTAAGAGCGTGATCGGAAAAAGTCGGTGAAAACTGCACACTAGAAATAGATCATTGTTATAAATTGAAAAGGAGAATTTACTCCAAGATGCAACGTGTTCAGAATGCCGCAATTCCTGTTATATTATTTTTGAGCATTTATTTTTTCTAAAGAGGTCTAATTTATTAGTAAAGGAAAGCAAACAAGGAAACGTTTAAGCAACATCACGTTCTGGAAACAGCCTTTAAAGGATGAAAAACTCTTTAAACGGAAAGTTTATATCACTAGCTTTAAAATCAGACGTAAAAATATTTTAAAGCTGCAGTGGTTGCAAAGTTATTCGCTGTAAAACAGGATAGTGCAACTTTAATAGCTTGTTGCGCTTTAAATGCGATATCTGTATGATAAATAGTGGACCGAATTCATTTCAAATCAGGCAAGTTCTACATTTGAAGGCGCAGAATCTCTCGCAGACGAAATATGTTGTTTTTTTAGGGGTAATTAGGCCATACGTATTTTTGTGATTTGGGAAAAAAAATTTCCTACGAAATTATGGATATTTGAATTTTTTCCTTTGTTTTCAAAAAAACCCAAATTTTTTCTTTAAACTTCTATAACTTTTGACCAAATTAAGATATTGAAGATTTATTTCCAGATTATGGTAACGTTTATCGTTTTCTTTCGAAATCCGCCAGAAAATTTAGAAAATGTTCAAAATTAAAAAAATAGTGGTGGATTTTCTTAAAATATTTATAGTCGATTTTCTCAAAAAACCCACACTTATATTTTTTGACAATTTTTTGTTGAATTATTTTTTTGTACTATTATAGGTTATTTTACTGTTCTTGTACTATTATATTGTGCTATTATAGTATATTTGTACTATTATAGGAAAGACATCTTGTGAGTTTTATGCGGGCTAAATAACTTTTGTGGACAGTAGGATTTTTTTTTCATAAAATCGAATGTTTGCATTTTTTTCGAAAACAACTACAGATACAAAAATGTTTAAAAAATAGTTTGCAAAATTAAAAAAGTTCTATAAAAAGTTCTTTTACTCATTTATGATATCTTGCACCGTTTTCGAGAGCAATAAAATTCAATTTTCATGCACAAAAAATTTTCTTGACTCCTGGTTTATCGAAATAACCACCTTGTTATGTTGTTAAATATTTTTGAAAAATGCTCTTTAATATAAAGAAGACTTCCTGTGAGTTTTACATGGGCTAAACAATTTTATGGCCAGAAAATTATTTTTCATAAAATCGAATTTTCAAATTTTTTGCTGAAACAATTTAAATTATAAAAATAATTTGGTTATTATTTATAAAAATTATAAATTATAAAAATAATTTGACATTCTTTGTCTGAAAAGTTTTCGACGAATGAAAACGTGAGAGTGGAAGAAGGTGGTGTCTATCCCGAAATACGAAAATGTCACATATGAATGATGGAGATTGATGAAGGTGATATGAAAACTTCTTATATGGCCAAAATTGCTAAACACGATTAGGTCCCTAAATTATTTACAGAACCTAATGATTCCTCTTTGGATCTCGAGGACTCTAATGAAGAATCTGAAGAAATAGATAATTAAAATCTGGAAATGTGGGCCCAGGTATTATTATTTTTTTTAAAATTGAAATTCAAAAGAAGTTTTTGTACATTATTGAAAAATAGGGTGAATGTGAAATATATTTAAATACATTGAATGCAAAAACTTTTTAGGCAAACAATTTTTAGGCTTGACATTATTTTTATAACTTAAATCGTTTCAGCAAAAAATTTGAAAATTCGATTTTATGAAAAATAATTTTCTGACCATAAAAATTGTTTAACCCACGTAAGTCTTCTTTATATAAACAAGTCTTTATATAAGCAAATCTTTATGTAAGCAAGTCTTCTTTATATAAACCTACATTTTTCAAAACTATTTAACAAAATATGGGTACGGGTATTTATGAATATTTTTTTATTTATTTTTACTTATTTATGGGTATTTCCATAAACTAGGAGTCAAGAAAATTTTTTTGTACAAGAAAATTGAATTTTTTTATTTTTCTCGGAAATTGTGCAAGATATGAATGAGTCTTTTACTCAAGAAGAACAAAAAGTTCTTTTAACTTTTTGTAGAACTTTTTTAGTTGTGCAAACTATTTTCTTAACATTTTTTCGATTCTGTAATTGTTTTTTAGAAAAATGCAAAAATTCGATTTTATAAAAAAAAATTCTCTTGGCCACAAAAGTTATTCAGCCCGCATAAATCTCACAAGATTTTTTTTCTATGATAGTACAAATTGAAAAAAAATTGGCAAAAAATATAAGTGTGGATTTTTTGAGAAAATTGACTATAAAAATTTGGTTTCTTTTTAAAAAACAAAGCAAAAAATTCAAATACCCATAACTTCGTAGCAATTTTTTTTTCACAAATCGCAAAAATACGTGTCACCTAATGTGCTCTAAAAAACAACATATTTACTACAGTGAGCATGAGTAACACATTTATTTAACACTTTGTCATGAAAAATTGAAGGAATTCAAAAAGTGAATTTCGAAATTATCACTATTTTCTACCTGGGTAGAAACTATTAGTAATCTTTGTTTTCTTTTTCTTTGTTTTAATCAGAAATCTTTGAAACCAGTAGTTTTCTTTTGTTCGCAAATGATCATTTTAAAGCTTGTTTTATGTAGACTAAACCTACGATTATTCATAATTTCCCTATCATTTTGGTCTGAGTGACAGTAAGTTGACAATAATTTGCCTTATTTTGTGGCTAAAATTGACTAAAATATATCGATATGACTCGAAACGTATAAAAGAAACGACACCATATATTTCACAAAGCATCTTTGAATAAATTTTCCTATTT
Source organism: Euceroptres primus (assembly GCA_037177015.1). Taxonomy (NCBI): domain Eukaryota; kingdom Metazoa; phylum Arthropoda; class Insecta; order Hymenoptera; family Figitidae; genus Euceroptres; species Euceroptres primus. The sequence goes on from JBAGKK010482701.1 coordinate 16,575, forward strand.
CAATTTATAACAATGATTTATTTCTAGTGTACAGTTTCAATCGACTTTTGCGGATCACGCTCTTATTTGTAGTAAAGGTTTGACCGAAACATGACCGAAACGTTGCCATTGTTTTAAAACAAAAAATTGAATAAGAGTGGGGGAAACCACCCAACAGTAGATAATGATTAACAGTAGATAATGATTAACAGTAGATAATCCTTATTAACTAGAAAACT
>JBAGKK010482712.1:0-16790 GCA_037177015.1 Euceroptres primus
TTGCCTCATCTACCCGAGACCGCCACGCGTTTCTATCCTGTGCATCATCCATCCACTCATTATAATCATATCCTAATATATTAAATAATAATTAATAAGACCTAAGTGGTTCTAGTACTTCTGAAACTTAATTAGAATATTACATTGTATATTTTTCTAGACACATTATTTTTAAAATAAAACCAATTTATTTATAATTAAAATAGGAAACTTGTCGACACGATATAAAATGAAAAGCTCTTTCAAAGATCGTAGCTCTTTTGAAAAAGCAGTAAGTACCTTGACGCGACGAAATGTGGGAATTCGTGCATGACCAGCTTAGAAGGCAACTATAACAACTCGAGCAAAGAAGACAGAATAGAAAGAGAGTTCGTAAAAAATTCACGGAGTGAATAAATCAAGGATCGTCGCACGAACCTGCTCTCGGCTCTTAGTTTAAGTATTCGAAGAGGCCTTCCATTTCTTTGTGCGTATACATTTACCTCGCAGAGTGTGATAATGGTGTATGAAAATCTGTCAGACAATAATTGACAGTGCAGTCATGCAACATTTAAATCTAATGTATAATAATAATTATTATTATTACACTATTCAACTGAATCTTTTTAGGAAAAAAATAAAACAACAAAATTCATAAAAATATAAAATCAGGGTGTCTAGCGTCCTGGAAATCCTTGAAAACCTGAAAAACTCCTTAAATTTTTGTGTACCTGGAAAAACCTGGAAAAGTCCTTGAATTACACTCATAGTCCTGGAATTATTATCTTTCTACATTTGAATTAATAGTCTTCTTTAAAAGGCAGGGTTCCTACAGGTCAGAGAATTCTGGAAAGTCAGAGAATTTAAAAATGGTCAGGGAAAATCAGGAAAAGTCAGGGAAAACCTTCAAAGAGTCAGGGATTTTTTTTTTATTCAACACATTATAATTATATCCCACTTAACAATTATTATTAATTTAAACCTTCCAAGAGTCAAGGAATCGTTTTTTAATTCAACAAATTATAATTATATCTCAATTTAATAATTATTATTAATTTAAACCTTCAAAGAGTCAAGGAATCGTTTTTAATTCAACACATTATAATTATATCTCAATTTAATAATTATTATTAATTTAAACCTTCAAAGAATCAAGGAATTGTTTTTAATTCAACGAATATTAATTATATCTCAATTTAACAATTATTAAATTTATAATATTACAAAATCAGGAATCACAGTCAGTCGCCTATTCTATTTCCCCCTTTCCCCTATTATTCTCCAAATCTCCTAAAATCACTTTTCTTAGAGTATCATTCCTTTTTCTCGCTTTTTTTCCTTTTTATATTTAAACTTCCGAATAATTTTCCAAAAATTATGACAAATAGAAACTTGTTACATTAAAAAACTCTTTTAATGTTTTCTCCAATTTCCCATAATTTTCAAATTTTCAAAATCTACGAAAGTCTCCTAAAATCGCTTAAAATCCTCCAGAATCTTTAAAACTGATTTAAAATCCTTAAAAATTCTCCAAAATATTTGAGACTGTTCTAGATAGAATCTTCTAGATTCTCCTACAATAATTTTGTAAAATAATATCATAAAATTCTTCAATATTTTTTGAAAATGTCAAAAAATAATGTTTTTTTGAAGAATTAAAAAAAACATTTATTTTAAAAAAGTTCAACGTGTTGAGCCGAAAATTCTTTTACTTTGAATCAAAGAAGCGTGCCACATTTTTGGTTTCATGAAAAAAAACGTTGACATTTTTGTCGCGTTTGAAAATCTTCAAATTTTTCAAAATTGCTATTTTTATGCGTAAAAAATATGAAAAAATCCTTTTAATGAAATCAAAAATATGGCACGCTTCTTTGATTCAAAGTAAAGGGATTTTCGGCTCAACATGTTCAACTTTTTCCAAACAAATATTTTTTTTAATTTTTAAAAAAACATCATTTTTCGACATTTTCAAAAAATTCTAACTTGGGGAAAACATTTTTTTTTTTCAATTTTGGACTTTGTATTATTATTCATCATCGAAAACTACACGTACAAAAACATTTTATATGGTTCATTTAGCTATGTAAATTATTTCTATTGTACAGGTTCAAGAACAAAAGATTTTTTCCATCAAAGTTTATGGTAATAATAAAAAATGATACCTGGAAAAATTTATTTTTTACCTGGAAAACCTGAAAAAGTCTGAAATTTTTTAAAGGAGAAACGCTAGACACCCTGATAAAATATATGAAAATATTCATGTATGAATGAAACTATTAAAATATACAAATATAAATGAAATAATTAAAATATTTCTCCATTACGTTATAATTACTTTGTCGGTATTTTTTCCTGAAATTTAATATTCCAATATCTCGAAGTAATTTTATTATAAAATTGTCCTCAAGAAAGAGAGTTTATATAAAAACATGTCAGTATATTGAGGAAAAAGGATTCTTAAATCAAGGGCAAATTTCTTTGTGTCTAAGAAATGATTGTACTAAACAGGGATCACAGCCGGTCCTTTATTTCCTCTATTTTGTAATAATTATTTGAGCAAGAAAGTAAAAATCCAAATAACCAAAAAACTCCAACAAAAAAAATTTATAAAGAAAATTTTGATTTGCTTTTGTCCTTTTTACTCTAAGAAGAGTAACAAGGTAAAGAGCAAGAAGGTAAAAATCCAAACATCCAAAAAACTCCAATAAAAAAAAATTTATAAAGAAAATTTTGACGGGTTTTTGTCCTTTTTACTCTAAAGATAATAATAGTAATTGCAACAAAACAACAGACGTCACTTAGAAAGAATGTAGGCCAGCCAAAATATTTTTTATGAGTTTTTGTTGTATTTTTTTGCATGTCTGGATTTTTATTCTCTTGCTCAAATTATTTCATTTTATTTAGTAAATTTCAGTGATTTCATTGCTTTTATTTGCGATAAAAAATTATTATATTTTGTTTGGCAAATTTGATTGATTTCATTACTTTTCTTTGCGATATTTTTATACTTTTCCTTTCTTAATTTTGTAAAGGGTGTTTCAAAGATTTTTTTTATTTGACGCATGTTTTTACTCCTGTTTTTCTGGATATCAAAGTATTTCTTGAAGTAATTTTATTATAAAACTGTCTTAATTCTCTCTCTTCTCTCTTCTATAAAACATATCAGTTCACTGAGGAAAAAGGATTTTTAAATCAATCAAAAATTTCTTTGTGCCAAAAAAATGATTTTACTAATGATTTATGTTAGTTTTTTTATTTTATTTATTATAATTAACTACTAAATGATATTTGTTAAATAATTCTTTACTGCAAAGAAATATTGTCATTGAATCAACATTTCACGCAAATTGAAGCAAAGAAATATTTATTTTAGCTGATGAACATTTCTTTGATTGTAACAAAGATGTTATAGACTGAAAGAAAAAAAAAATTTTTGATTCAGATTCCAAATATTTAATTAGGTTGATGAAATATTCTTTCATTAAATAATTTCTGGCGTAGAATGTAAATGTCAAAATTAATTAAGTCCTAAAGTGGGTGTTTGAAGCACAAACTTCTCCATAAAATTATAATTACTCTGTCAGTATTTCTTTTCTTGGTATTTAATGCTACAATATTTCTCGAAGTAATTTTATTATAAAATTCTCATCAAGAATGAGTTTATATAAAAACATGTCAGTACACTGAGGAAAGAGATTTTTACATCAATCAAAAATTTCTTTGTACTAAAAAATGATTCTACTAAATGATATCTGTAAAATATTTCTTTATTGCAAAGAAATATTGTCATTGAATCAATATTTCACTTAGATTGAAGCAAAGAAGTATTTATTTTAGTTGATGAACAGTTCTTTGATTGAAACAAAGATGTTATAAACTGATAGAAAAAAAACTTTTCGATTCAAATTCTAAATATTCAGGTTATAAATTATCAGGTTGATCAAACATTCTTTCGTTACATAATTTTTCTGACGTGAAATATAAATGTCAAATTTAATTAAGTCCTGAAGAAGGGTTTTCAAGCAAAAAATATTTGTAATAAGTATTCTTCTGGACTTGTATTTGTGTATCTTAAAAGTAATATTTGTTTAAAACGAACTTCTTCTTTTGTCTCTAAACAATATTTAGTCACTTCAAGTAAAAAACTCCTCACTTCAAAGAAAAATTAAATTCCTTACTTCCTTGAGAACAAGGCAATGTATTTCATTGGATCCAGGAAACTGTTTCCTCAGTATACATTTCCCCAAAAGTTAATAATAAAAAAAAGATGAATTATCTTCCCCCAGGTCGTTTCAGATAATAAATAAAAAGGATACTTATCCATAATTGAATAACTCGATGCGTGACAAGAGGAGACAAAAGCCAGGGTGCTTTAATAAGAGAATACATTTTTGCGGAGTCAGTATCAAAATAGACCCTACAACGTGTAGTATATCGCAAAATGCATGTTGGTGCGGAGACTGGGTGAGTGAGGGTCAGAGGTTAGGAGTTAGATGGGATGGCAGCTCATCTTGTAATGGACTCAGGAGACAGTCGAGTTGGCTAATGGACCTTGCTCTGCCCAGAAAGTCTCTTAGTATATGTGCCACGCTAGTATCGATGCCATCGGATTCCAGGCTCTATTTCGAAATCTATGAGTGGCTGTATGCAATGGCTTTCTACATTGAGAGATTGAAAATCCCTCTTATATATGCCTTTTTTCTTATTTTATATAAAAAAAGGGACCTTCTTAAATTTTAAAATAAAATATCACAAAGTTAACAAAGTGAGATAATATTTTCAATTTTCAATATAATAAAAAGAAGCTTAAATCGGATGGGAAAGGCTTTAGTTGACGATCTAATCTAATGGGTATTGGAGATTTAAAATTACATTAAAAATGATTTATTTAATAGATTGCAGATTATAAAGTCAAAATAGAACCTAAGGGTGGCAGTATCAGGTAAAATGATTTATTTAATAGATGCAGGTTAAACAGTCAAAATAGAACGTAAGGGTGGCAGAATTAGGTAACCAACATTTTTGTCGAAAATGGGTTTCTTGCATAAAAAATTCTTAAAAAGTCAAATACATTTCGTAACCGAATCCATTTCAAATCAGGCAGGCAGTGCAACTTCAAGTCACAGAATCGGTAGTCTATGAAATATGTTGTTTTTCAAAGGAAATAAAAATACAGCATTTTACCGTTTTGAGAAAAAATACATTTTCGCAAAGTTATGAGTATTTGAATTTTAAGCTTCTTTTTTTTTAAAAAAGCAACACTTTTCTTTAAACTTTTATAACTTTAGACTAAATTAAGATATTTAAGTTCACTTTCCTGATTATGGTGAGGTTTATTGGCCTCTTTCAAAATCCGCCAGGAAATTAAAAAATATTGAAAATTTGCAAAATGGCGATAGTTTTTCTGAAAAAATTAAAAAACAATTTTCTCAAAAACCTCATCTTGTTTTTGGCCCAAATTTTTTTGTTAAATTGACACTCATATGATGAAGAAAAAAAAGAGTTTCATGCGGGCTAAACTACTTTTGTAAACAGGAGAATTTTTCTTAATGAAATTGAATTTTCAAATTTTTCTTACAACTGACGGCACATACGAAAAAATATCAAAAAAAGTATGATGCTTTCGAAAAGTTCTACGCAAAAGACCTCTTACTCTTTTATAATATCTTGAATCGTTTGTGAGAAAAACTCAAAAATGTTATTTTAAAAAAAAGAAATTGCAGGGTGTCTAACGGACCGGTAAATCGGGGAAAACCGGGAAAACCCCGGGAATTTCATTTTGTCACATTGTCCAAATATTTTCAATTATTTGATTTTCAATATTTTTATTAATTATTTTATTTAAATAAATTTTAATTATTATATAGGAAAAAATCGGGAAAAACCCGGGAATTTTATTTTACCGGGAAAAAACCGGGGAAAACCCGGGAATTTTATTTAGGATCGGGATTATACTTATATTTTATTTTTTTTTATTCTTCATATTTTAATAGAATTTAAGCAACTACTTGTGATTCTGACTGTATAATTTAAAAAATATTTATTTTACGTATTACGAAAGCTTTAAAATATGTACTTTCGATTACTATTTATCACTTCAGTTTGCGATTAAAGATAAGTTTGGCACGTGTAAATAAATAATTATTTTCTTTACGATATCAATTTTGTATATTAAAATTCCCATTTCTATGTATACGTTCACTGTCAAAAATCACAAAAAGACATTTTTATCTTGCTTCGGGGAAAAAAAAATTTATCGGAGGAAAACCGGGAAAAACCCGGAAATTTTAAATGGCCTGATCGCTAGACTCCCTGAATTGTCCTGGACTCAAAAATGGTTTGGCCAACATAAAACTCGCTGGATGGTTTCCTGATGTAAACATAAATTTAAAAAAATTTTGATTAAGTTAAAAAGATGGGTTTTTCTATGAAATCGCCATTTTATGTTTGCAGGATTCAATTGAACAAACAAGATCAATATTGAAAAACCCATCTTTTTCATTTTTTCAAATACCGTAGACTGGAGCTATTATGTACAATTTTTACGTATTTTTCAAGGCTTTTTTTAACTTTGCGTCCAAGAAAAGTTTTCTTTACCTTTTTTATTTAACAGACAATTAGAGGACTCAATTCAGAAGAGAAATCAGTAATTTTTAGATTTTTAAATCATTTTCTACTTATTAATAATAATTGTTGAAAAGTTGTACCTTTTTGTACCGCCAATCTTCTAAATAGGTACAACTATTGATTTTAATGTTTTAAACTTGTTTTAACTTTTTTTAACTTGTTTGAACTTGTTTTAACTTGAACTTGTTTTAATACTTAACTTCTATTTAGAATTATTACTTAACTATTCAAGAATACTTTCTGATCATAAAGTATGAAAAAAAGCTTAATTAAGAAATTCAGATTAGTTTGAGAGTTAACAAAGAGAAAAAATAAAAAAATTGAACATCAACATTAATATTAACGAAATATATTTTTAGAAGGATCTAAAACTTGTTTAACGTCCGTCTAAGGTTCTAAGGTTATATCTAACCATTTAATTTGCTGGCCACCCCCAACTGAGCAATTTAACTGATCTATAATCTATCTTGGAAGCAAAAAAATAGCTCTGTATTAAAATAATAATAATTGAAGATAACTATTTAAAGATAACATTTTCACTTATAATTGATGTTAAAATCTTTAAGTGCAGCACAAAAACTCGATTCTGTCATCGATTGAGCCTCAAAATCGAAAATAATAGAAACTGAAAAGTAAGGTTAGGTTTCTGATAGGTATCCTCATATTTTATACAGCTAAATTTCGGAAACTATCAATTATTGTGAAATATTATTTCAACTTGGCTTTCTAAAAAAGAAATAATTATTTTTAAAAACTACTTTCTAAATCTCAATTAGTGAAAAGTCGGTCACTAATTCACTTTAGTGAAAATTTCTGCTAATTATTAGTAGTTTTTTACTAAAACTTTAGTGAAATGTTTGAAACTACTAAAAAAAATAGTAAAAATCGACTAATAATGAGTAGAAATTGTCACTAAAGTAAATTAGTGACCAACTTTTCACTAATTCAGATTTAGAGAGTAATACCCGATTGCACAAAACTGAAAAATTAGCAAATATAACTTGTTGAACCAGCCGAATTGTACCGCCGATCTTTGAATTTTCATATATCACCTTTGAACTAATTAATAAAACCACAAAAATCCATGAAACGAATTCCTCTTACCCCTTTTACCATTTAAATTTGGAAGAAAAACACGGGCAACAGAGAATTTTTTTATTTCTTTTAAGCTATTGAACTGATACAAAATTTGGAGGTCTAACCAATTTATTAAAATGCACCCACATATTTAAATATTTTTTAATGCTTGTACAGAGGTCGCATAAACTTCCACCCTCATCCTCGGTAAAGTAGAAATCCTTCTGAATCTTATATGCTAGGAGATTATTTTTTAAATTTAAATTATCATATTAAAAAACATATTTAAAGTGAGTTGTACCTATTTTCGTATTGAAAAATATACTTAAAGTGAGTTGTACATATTAGCCCCACCATGAACGAATAGTCCCACTCTACGGTATTTTTAAAAATTTATTTTTACGTAAGGAAACTATCCAGCGAGTTTTATTTTGGCCAAACCATTTTTGAGTCCAGGACAATTTCTGTCTTTTGCGTAGAATTTTTTTAAAGCATCAAATCTTTTTGTTGATATTTCTTCGTATGTGCCCTCAGTTGTGAGAACGTCGTCATTTTGCAAATTTTCAATATTTTTTTAATTTTCTGGCAGATTTAGAAAGAAGCCAATCCTCACCATAATCAGGAAAGAAAACTCAAATATTTGAATTGAGTCTAGAGTTATAAAAGTTTAAAGAAAAATGTTTTTTTTTAAAAAAAGAAGTTTAAAATTCTAATACTCATAACTTTGCGAAAATTTATTTGTTCTCAAAACGGTAAAATACGTGTTTTCTTATTTCCTTTGAAAAACAACATATTTCATAGGTGACCGATTCTGTGACTTGAAATTCCATTGCCTGTCTGATTTGAAATTGATTAGATCTTGTGCTAAAAGGATTTCTTCGAAATCTCATTTTTAACCCTTTTAGTGCCCATTGTACCAAATATGATACATAAGGTTTCTGACTATTTCTTAAAAATAACTTTTAAAACTTAATAAAAAAGAGTATTTACATTTTTACTTTTACATTTTTAATAAAAAAATGCTGAGAAAATTTGACAAGCATAAATGCATCCTAAATAAGGTTTTCCAGACAGAAATTAATTTTAAAAAATTTTTATTTAGTTGCAAAAATTAAAAAATTGAATTTTCCAAAAATGCCATTTTTAAAAGAAATTTTATGTCAGTTGAAGAAATTCATATCTTGTAATTATTAAAGTTTATGGATAAAAATATATAATTTTCTCTTTTTTTTTTATCAGACTTTCAGGGAAAAATTGTTTGTCACAGAGCGATATCGTCACACTATATGTGATTTAGTGAACAGAAAAATTTTTTTTTTAATCAAACATTTTTTTTTCTTATTCAATCTTGGAAGCTGGTTTTTATTTTTGTAAAAAATTGAAAATTCGATTTTTAATCGCTATCCAAACGAAATTCTGAAATAAAATTGAATTGTGACATGTTGGAAGACATGTATTTTTCATTGACCCTCTATATGAAATCGTTGATATTTCATTAGCTATGGGGTCTATTTCTTAAGATCTACTTAGATGTAAAATAAACTTTAAGGATCGGCAAACGTTTCGGCTTAAGTAGGGGCCCTCTTCAGTTTTACACCTAAGTAGATCTTCAGTTTTACACCTAAGTAGATCTTCAGTTTTACACCTAAGTAGATCTTCAGTTTTACACCTAAGTAGATCTTAAGAAATAGACCCCATAGCCAATGAAATATTATCAACGATTAAATTCTGAAAACCTGAAAAATTGTAACCTCAAAATTCTCAGTCGATTCACTCGGAATTTGCTAAATTTTTTACATCAAACTTTATTTACCCGTATCTATTTTCCTCGAAATTAGATAACTTTTTCTGATCAAATTTCTTTGCCTCAATTCAGCAATATTTCCGCTCGGGAGTGGACTTTTGTTTTATCTTCAAATGGTGATTTCGATTTTACAGAATGTTTTCCGCTCCCTGCAAAATTCACATTTTGTTGGTTATCTAGTTCTGTTCTGCCACCCTTCAACTGTTAGTTGATATTCCATTTGATAGTAAAAGGGTTTGCGATTTCGGAAGTGAAAAAATCGATCACTTTGTGGTATCCACGCGTGTATAAATATAAGTGAACATGGAGTCAAGTCGAGGGGCTCGAGGGTGCTCCTTTCAATCTAACGTAACGCCGCTCGCAAAGTAATAAGTCCGATGGTCGATCGTGATGCAGAGAGAGATATAAGGGGAGAGAAAAAGAAGGAAAGAAAGATGAAGAAGAAGAAAGAAAATAAAAATAGAATAAAAAGGAAAAAAGGGGGTAGGTTGGTAAGTGAAGTAAGGAAAGAGAAAAGTAGTGGGAGGGAAAGAGGCTAACGTCAGAGAGCATTCTAGCTCGCCCCTTATTCCATCTTGCTCTTATCCTCTGCCGTCATCCTTTCCCGGTCCACTCTCGAGAGTATCCTCCCTTTCGGACCGGCGAACTACCCAAGTCCACCGACCCCGTACGTCTGATGTCCGATACATCAGCCCCATGCATAATAAATCTCGAAAAAGCAAGTCCATGTGAGTGTGAGAGAGATGAAGAAACAGGGTGGAACTGAAAGGGGGTTGCGCATCCTGTGGAAAAGGAGAGAGCGATTTTTCCTCGGAATCGAGAGAAGGATGCAAGAGGCACTCTGCTCGGCGAAAGTCCCGAAACGGTCTACCTCGTTTCGTCTTGCTTCTTCCTGTGATAGAGAGCCTCCCAGATATCAATATCGGGAATTGTCCAAGCGGCCAACTTCATCATCAAATTTTCGCAAATACATGTTCTGTATCCCGATATCAGCCTGATTTTATACTTCCGATTGGCTTAGGCTGGGATAGGTATTTATTTGAGAAGAATCCAAAAGGCCTCTCTCGCTCTTGGAGGGATGAAAAATGGTGGTAAAAAAAGATGGCGATAAATGAAGGGTGGCAGTACGGAACTAGATAACCAACAAAATGTGAATTTCTCAGGAGAACGAAAAAACCTTCTGTAAAATCAAAATCACCATTTAGAGATAAACCAAAAATCCACTCCCGTGCTAAAGTGTCGTTGAATTAAGGAGAAAAATGTTTGATTAGAAAAATTTATCCAGTTTCGAGGAAATAGATGTGAAAGTTGACAATGTCAAAGTGAAACTAGCCTAAAATTCGAGTATACTCGGCTGCAGGTTTGGATAAAAACTGAAATTTTAATCCAAAAAAAAAAATTAAAATTTACTCCCGAAATATTGAGTTACTGAATAGGGTGGGCCGAAAATTTTTTTCTGAACTTTGATTATGACTAGCAAAAATCTTTTTCTACATATCAAAATGAGTCTTCATGATTTTTTTCAGATTTTTAAAACGATATCTTCAGTTAGCAGAAACGTTTTGAAGTTTGAAACTTTGAAAACAGTGATTTTTTTTATATATTTCACTGTTGGGTCACCATTTTTTTATCGAATCAGTTTTGCCGGTACGAGTTTATTTATTTTGATGTAACAAACGATTTTCAAAAACTTTTAGTTTAAAAAAAATTCTGGTGATGAATGTAGTTACGTAGAACATAATTTTTATTTGAAAATCGAAGTTTCGAAGAGAATCAAAAATGATAAAAAATCATAAATTTTTTTTAATATCCTCCTCAGGGATTTTTTAGGACCTAAAAATACATGTAAGATTAGAAGGAAAAGATAAAATAACTATAATTGCGATTTTGACTTAACAACAGAGCAATAGCTCACGGCAAGAACTTTTTTTTGAAGCTGGAAACATATTGTTTTACTTAATGATACGCCGAAATCGCAATTATAGTTATTTTTACTTTTCCTTCTAATCTTATACGTGTTTTTAGGTCCTAAAAGATCCCTAAAAGAATATGAAAACAAATTTATGATTTTATATCATTTTTGATTAATTTTGAAACTTCGATTTTGAAATACAATTTATATTCTACGTAACTACTATCATCGCTAACATTTTTTTCCTAAATAAAAATTTTGGAAAATCCTTTGTTACATCAAAGTAAATGAATGCGTGAAGTAAAAACTGATTCGATGGTGACCCGACATTGAAATTTATAAAAAATCACTGTTTTCAAAGTTTCAAACTTCAAAAAGTTTCTGCTAACTGAAGATATCGTTTTAAAAATTTGAAAAAAATCATGGGACTCATTTTGATATGTATAGAAAAAAATTTTTTCTAGCCATAGTCAAAATTTAAAAAAAATAATTTTTGCTGCCTTGACCATAAAAAAAATATATAAAAACATCAAAATTGCTCGCGACACCAAAATTTTTTCAAGCTGGAAAAATATTATTTTACTTAATGATACGCCAAAATTGCAATTATAGTTATTTTGTCTTTTCCTTTTAAAGTTACACGTATTTTTAGGTCCTAAAAGACCCCTAAAAAGGAGATTAGAAAGAAATTTTTTATGATTTTATAACATTTTTGATTCTCTTCGAAACTTCGATTTTCAAATAAAAATTATATTCTACGTAACTACATTCATCACCAGAATTTTTTTTACACTAAAATTTTTTGAAAATAGTTTGTTACATCAAAATAAATAAATTCGTACCGGGAAAACTGATTCGATAAAGAAATGGTGACCCAACATTGAAATATATCGGAAAAATCACTGTTTTCAAAGTTTCAAATTTCAAAAAGTTTCTGCTAACTGAAGATATCGTTTTAAAAATCTGAAAAAAATCATGAAGTCTCATTTTGATACGTAGAAAAAGATTTTTTCTAGCCATAATCAAAATTTAAAAAAAATTTTTTCGTCCCACCTTATTACTGAATACGTGTAAATAAAGTTTGATGTAAAAATTATAGCCAATTCCGAGTAAATCGACTGATAATTTGAGGTCAAAATTTGTTAGGTTTACAGAATCTGGTTTGGATAGCGATTAAAAATCGAATTTCCCATTTCTAAGAAAATAAAAACTTGCCTTCGAGATGTGGGGTGCTGCATGAGATTAAAAAATGTTTGATTAAAAAAACTGATTCTGTTACGAGAAAATCAAGACTTAGTGTGATAATACCGCACAATGAAAAAATATTTCTCGCTAAAAGTCTGGTATAAAAAAAAAGAAAATTATATATTACTTATCAATAAACTTAAATGATTTCAAGATATCAATAGCTTTAATTGACATAAAATTTCTTTTAAAAAATGGTATTTCTGGAAAATTCAATTTTGCAACTTTTGAAATGAACAAAAAATTTTTAAAATTAATTTCTATCTGGAAAACCTTCTTCAGGAGTCATATACGCTTGTCAAATTTTCTCAGATTTTTTAAATTAAAATTTTAGAAGTCATTTTTAAAAAAATAATCGGTACCTTTATGTACCATATTTGGTACCGTGAGCACTAAAAGGGTTAAAAATGAGATTTCAAAGAAATCCTTTTAGCACAACATGTATTTTATTTTGCAAGAATTTTTTATGCCAAAAACACATTTTCGACAAAAATGTTGGTTACCTAGTTCTGTACTGCCACCCTTCAAATACAGTGTCACGTGAGCGCACGATTGGGGTTGCTGATTTTTTTTTGTGGTAATAATGGTATTAACCCTCAAACCGCTAATGTATATTGCAGTCGCATTTGCTTCACTTTTTCAAGGTATTAAAGAGGAATTGAACAGGCAGTCGGAAAAAAGTTAGTCAAAGCGCCTATTTCCTCAGGTGTTTCATTTTTATCGGTTTTTTTATCCAATTGAAACTTTTTATGACTTATTTGATCGGAAATAAAATTTTCCACATTTCTACTAAAAAAAATTTGATAAAAAAACTGTTTGAGATTAAAAACCTGCAAAAAAATAGGCGCTTTTACTAGCTTTTTTACTACAGTCCTACCATTTCCTCCTCGTACAGTCAACCTCAACATTAATAAAATCTTTATGTTTATTTATCAAATCAAGAAGAATAAACTCGACATTATTTTTAACGAATTTTGAAAAAGAAACCTAAGGGGATATTAGAGAAAAATAGATTCGGTGATAATTATTTACCCAAATATAGCTATTTGAATATTTGTATTTTTTATTTCGTCTTAGAGAAAAGTTCTAATTTTCATTCAATTTCAATTCTTAACAGCTTATTTTTTTTATTTAAGGGATCAGTCTGGGTTTATCGTACATAGTTTTAAGAATTTTTTTTTCATACTGAAATTTACTTTCACATTTCTATCTTTTCACACTTAAAAATATAGGTTTTAAACTAATAGAAAAATTAAAAAAAAAATTTTTTTAATTTATTTATGTTTGTGATCTGACCGCCTGAAGTGAGCCCTGCTTGTTCCTCGCCGACATGAAATCTCGACTTTGGAGTATCTGAAAACAAAAAATCGAGTAGTTTATTAAAAAGTAGAGTTATCGCTATGGTCGGTAGTAAAATTTTTTACTCACGACACAAATATTATTTTTAACATCTGAGAGTGTTTTAGTGATAAAAATACTCTAAAAAAACACAAAAATGACTTCTTGGAAAACATTCTGCCTCTTTGTTCTTGATTACATGAACTTATCAATTTTTGCTAGAGTATTTTTATCACTAAAATTGAAAATTAAAAAAAAAGTAAAAAAATAAATTTATCAATTATAAATTTTTTTAGAGTATTTTTATCACTAGAACACCCTCCGATGTTAAAAATAATATTTAAAGACAGTTGAAATAGAATTATTTAAAAAAATCAAAAACTCAGTTTTTAAAAAATTCAATATATTTACACTTATGATTTTCTAGACTAATCAAATTTTTTTCTTGCGGATTTTTACCAGTAGAAACGTTCTAGATACCTGAAAAAAATTTCTCTACACTTCTGTAGGTTTTAAAATTATTTTTTGAAAACAGAAGTCTACTAAACTTTAATAATCTCTGATGGGGCTGCTAATAAAAATCTGTAAAAATTTGGGAAGTCGTTTAAAGCCTCCAGAAATGTAAAAAAAAATTGAAATCCACGAAAATATCAAAATTACGAAAATAAGAATTTTTTCAAACATATTTTGTTAACGCGCAAACCCAAGGTGTTTATCGATCAAATCCAAATTAGTTATACTTTTTTAGGGTTGCTACTTTTTCACATAGTTCCATTTTTGATTTACAAAATTTTGTTTTTTCGACCAACCCTAATAATTATTTTCCCAAAATTTGTTAAATTTATATTTTTCCATTTTGTTACAGACTTTGCTGCCAAACCTGAAGGATTTTGTCGTTGTCCTGGCTATAGAATCATTAATGTAATGAAATATCAGGTATTTATTAAAACAGTCCTACCTACCTTATATAGTTAAAATATGCCTAATGGTTATAATATTCTTTAAAAAAAGTAATGTGACTTTTCAAAAGAAATGTTTTTGCTCTTTCCTTATGTAGAATCAGAATTAGATAGGAAAATATTTTCGAAGGGAGATAAAAGGAGTCGAAGGCCCGTTTAGTTTAATGCGCGTAATGATACTTCTCGTCGGTCTTTTCTTCGAGACACTCTACTTTCCAACCAGGCAGGAGTAGTATAAGTCGAGGACAAAGTAGACGGCGTACAGAAAACCTCCATTAAAGTCCCTAGAAGTGATTAGTACTCTACCTCCCTTCTTTCGTTTCTTCATCCGATCCCCTTTCCCTTCAATTCACCCCTTTCACTTATTCTTTCTCTCTCTTGTCTGGCTCATGCTCTGAGAGTGCTAAGCCACCCGCACCATCAACAATCCTCGGAATAGTAGGAGCATTAGAATCGACTCTCCTCGTGCGACTCAATGCTTCATGACTAATTCATAGATAGTTCTGTCATTCGCTGCTCGAACTTCTATGTTCGCATTTTCATTTAAAATGCATCATTACTAACTTGTTCTATTATTCTAATCGATATGAAAGTCTACAATCTTAACCCTATAGCACCGTATGTAGCAAATTTGCTACGTTCGAAGAATTCATATTTTTTTGTAATAGTTCTACCAATTTCAATTACAAAAATTCTGAAAAAATCGACAGACTGTATCCTAAGAAAGATTTCTCGAAGAGAAATTTATTGAAAAGTTGATTTATTTAGCTGTAAAAATTCAAAAAGTAAATTTTTCAAAAGTGACATTTTTCAACAATTTGCATGCGGAAAAAGATGTACCAGATGTTTACCATTTATTTAATTTTAGCTTCTCTTTTTATGGAAACGAATATTATTATAATTGCTTTGATAACATTTCCTTAGAGAAATTATTCTCGACTGTGGTAAAAAATACCTAAAAATATTCTTGTGATCTAGTTATTCAAAATATTCATAAATATTGGCGTTCACTGGGCACCTGACGATTACTGGGTGTCTTACCTTATAGGCTTATACTAACGTTTTGTTTTTAAAAAATTTTATGGATGAACATACAAATAAGCAACAGATAGTCTTTCCTCTATTCTCCTAGTTTTCCCCCTTTTTAAAAAACATTTCCCCCTTTTACTCATTTTTCAAGAAACTTCCCCTTTTTGCCCCTTTCTCTCGTTTTCCCCTTTAAATGCGGACTGAATTGCAGGACTTTCAGCGTGCAGAAAAAGCGTAAACAGCGGGAATTGTACGGGAATTTTATTGGTACGGGATTTTTTATTTGAAGCGGGAATTTTTATTTTCTCTTTATGTCCGATTATGTCCACAAAAAAGTGGAATTATTTATTTAATTTGCAACTAAATCACTGATAATAAAAGTTTAAATATTGTACTTACTTATACATACATATGATTTTATGTTCATAATAAAAGCATCTTTCTTAGAAACATACTTAAATGTCAGGAGAATCATTTGAACAAGAAAGCAAGTTTTAAGTCAAAAATGTACTGGAATTTTGAAAATATATGCGAGAAATTTACGGGAATTTTATGGCAGGTCTCCTCTGGACACCCTGAATTAATAAAACCCAATAAAATTCAATATTTTTAGATGTTTTAAGCATATTTTATGATTTCAATATTTTAAGTTGCCTTCAAGATGTAATAAATAATTAAGAAAAACAATATTTATTTATTTGCACTAATGAAGGGCAAACTTTTAGACAAACTATTCTTAAAACTTAAAATTAAGAGATAATAATAATAAAAGTACTATATACTACGTAAAGGACAATATATACACACACATATATATATA
>JBAGKK010482723.1:0-16786 GCA_037177015.1 Euceroptres primus
TATATATATATAAATTATAAAAAGTTACGATTATATAAATTACTATTATCGAAACACTGTAATTGATGACTATTTTTTTAAATTCCTTGCTATTCTTTTGAAGATTAATGAAAACGATAAAATAAATACATTTGAAGGTTTTTTGTTCCCAGCAATCAAACTAAAAATCCTAGTCTCAAATTGAAAAGAACTAAAGAAGGAATTCGAGCAACTGAAAAAAGTATAAATAATATAGTAAAAATATCTTTGTTTTGCAGAATTAGTTGACTGAGTTAAGTAAATAAAGTAAGTAAATTTTGTATATGTGGAATATTATTGATATTGATATTTAATATCCGACTTTCTTTACTTTCATTACCTTTCGAGTTTAAAGAGGTCAAACTTTTTACCGATACTGAAATTCAGCTTATTGTTAATGTGCAAAACTTAAACAATATGAAAGAACTGATTTCAAAATGAATTAAATGTTAATTTTTCTTAATTCAAAGTCTTGATATATTTTTTCAGGTACAATTAAAGGTCTAATTTTGAAAAAATTTCAGTCAATTCAATTTAATATTCTACTGATCGTAAAACTAATTTGCCGTTCATTTCTGGTACTGTAAATATAATAAATACAGCAAATGTAAAGTGCATTTCAATAATGATGAAATTTTAAATAATTAATTCCTATCAATTTGTAATTTTAAAATCATCAGCCAAAAACTAAAATAATTATGACTTTAAAGGAGATGCAGCTCAAAAAATTACAGTCATTTTTTCAAAATTTCATGACTTTTCCAGGTTTTCCAGAACTTTTTCACAATTCTTTGTGAATCTTTTCAAAATTCAATGACATTTCCGGGTTTTCTAGGTCTCGCAGCAACCCTACTTCGAGAAATATGAAGAGGAAAGTCTTCTACAAGCACAAGGCTAGAGTATGAGGGTGGAAATGAAAAAGTTGGCAATATTATGTCATTGGAATATTATTCGCTTATATATGAAGAAATAATTGTTTTAATAATTGTTTTCATCTTTATATGAAGAAATAATTGTTTTAGTTACACGATTTTATAAAGCATTTGTTTATCTGCAACATCTTGTGTGAGATTTATTTTTGCTTTATTCTGTATCCAAATAAATTCGATTAAATTCTACTAAATGTCATCCGGTCCCATGTCCCCTCTTTGATTTTTTCAGTTTTGTAGCGTTATATCTTTTTACAGAAAATTCTACATCTAATTATCAATGTTCATGTACTTCCAGAATTAATTGCAAATTTTGAAAATAAAGTTCATATTTTTGTCCTAATCATAATTTTAAAGTAATAATTACTTTTTAAATGTCCCTGAATTTTTATGTCATCCGGTCACAAAACGTTATTTAAGAGAAATAACGAATTTGAAAACCCTAAAGAGTGCGTACAGCAATTCGATGTCATCCGGTCACATAAACCATCCGGTTTATGGTTAAATGAAGCACATTATGGAGGTGATTCTATGAAGGAAATACTAATGAAAAATGTACTAATTACCTCTAAAACACTTGATTAATATGTTATTCCAGAGTAAAGTTATTCTTTGAAATTATAAAATTTCTCATGGTTAACTTTGTCATTCGGTCACACATCAGGTATTTACAATCAGTGAAGTTAGTTGCAAAAATAAATATAATATTTAAACTCTTTTAAAATTTAAAAATAGTTTTTAATAATCTTAAAACAATATCTTATTTTCATTACAATGTTTTTATGATAGAATAACATTATATAAGCCTCTAAAAGAATATCTAATTGTTATTTAAATTTGAAAAATATTGTAAATCGTTGAAATCAAAAGTTTGTCATTAAGTTTAAAAAAATTTAAATAGAAAATAAGAGCACTTATTTACCTCGCTTATCATTATTTTTACACATAATGTGATTAGTATGAACAGAAAAAAAAGTTTTTGTATTACGAATTGAAAATACTTCTTGCCTTTTAAGTATAAAATCGAAAAATTCCAACTTTTTGATTTTCATCCATAAAAAGAAAATTTTAATTTGAAGCTAAAATGTTTTTGTTAATTTGGAAAATTCTAATTTATGGGTAATTGTCAAAAAGTTGACCATTTTAAATCCATGTCATTTTTCACATATCCTGTGATTAATTAATTTTTTCTGAATATATCTGAGCAAAGTACTCACACCAGTAGAGTTTACACACAGAAAGTATGCACACAATTTAGGAAAGTTTCAAAATTTTAGACGACTCCATTTAGAAATTATAAATAAAAATGTTTGAAAAATGTCAGGTAACGCGATGTGCCAAACTACAAATTTAAAATAGGAAATTGTTAAATAATATCAAAAATATTTTCTTTGATAATTTGGGATTATGAAAATCGATTGAACTTAGTTGAAAAATATAATTATGGAGTGATAAGTTGAATATTTTACAGCTGAAGATGCGAAAAATCACTCTAAAGTCTGTCCCCAAGTTTTGTGTCAGGTTTTACGATTTTGCTACTTTAAGATAAAACTCGAAGATCGTGATTCAAACTACTCAAAATACGACGTACATTTGTTAATTTTAGGCTAACGAAAATTTTCATGCAGTTCAAAATCGATTTCTCATCAGTATTTCCAAATAGCAGTCAATAATAATCACTATTTTTGCACAATATGTTTTACAAAATGTTACACTTATCGAACTATTAATTCAAAATATTATTATACGAGAGGATATATTGAAGATGTGTAGTCGATATCAAATAAATCACGCAATTACAGATGTTTTACATATTTTTAATAATTTTTACCTGTTTTTGGAATATTTTTGAAAGATTCTTCAATTATTTATATTGCCAAGGTTCAATGTCATACATTGCGAACTTAGTGACTTTTTAAGTTAGGGACATTCGACTTCATTTTTTCCTGTTTTTTCCTCTTAAACTACCCGAAAATGATTTCCATTCCTAAAGTTGTGCATCAACTTCCTATGCATTCACATTACTTAAAAACATTCAGAACTCAAGTAAGACTCCACGCTTATTACGCAGAAACATAGGAAAAGGAGTTATTTTCGTATAGAATTCATAAATATCACAAATATATTCCCTGATCTCTCTATTTCGTTTTTTCATACTCTTTTGGGTTGGTCGTCTTGAAAAAAAATATATTTTAGGCGGCATGGAATAATTATTTTTTTCGGAAATTTCATGGTCCAATATGGTCAACTTTTTGGCAATCACCCTTATAATATTTTATATTAAGTTCCGAAATTAAAAGTTAAAATTGAAACCAAATCTTAATTTATGATTCAGTTAAGAATTTCAGCACAAATAATAATGAATTATTTATCCCTTTTAAAAACCAAATATTTTAAGCTAGCCTATTCACAAATTTCATTCCAGCATAATTGAAATGCTCAGCAACGTTCAAACTGCATTTAACTTTTTTTTTTCACCGCAGCATCGCCGATACGATATCACGGTTAATAAAAGAGCCAATAATTGATCGTATAACAATGTTTCGACGTTCGGAGTTGAAATATGGAATCGTATTTCTGCTTTCTCCCAAGCCTTGAAACTCTGGTAGCTTCGCCAGCCAATTGGCTGATATCGATACTAAATCTCACGTGCTTTGCTGTGTATCGGATGCTATCTCTGTGGTGCAATATGGGCAGTCTAATCCCACTTGATTCGTATAACAATCTCCAAGCCCAGAAACCGAGAGATGGGATAGATTCAGAGGTGGAGGGAGGGGGAGAAGGAAAGGGTCATAGGAGCTTGTTTAAGCTTGGAGCTCTGTGATCACGTACAGTGTGGGAGATACATGCAAATGTGTATCGATATATGCAAATATATCCCAGAAGTAAGAGTCGAATTATCATCTGAGAAAGGGCAAGACACAGGCAGTTTGCAGTTTTCTCCATACGGAGCTCGATCCAATCCATGTTATGCCGAATTCAAAAGCACCTGCACCTTATATGAATCCATAAGTTCAGCTGATAAGAAAATGCTCTATTTCTTTATGGAAAAGATATACTTGAGAAAATCGAATTGCAGAAGAAATCAATAGATTTGCGGTAAGAAGGTGTCTTATAAAACTAGCTATATTGGAAAGGTAAATTTTACGATTTTTAAGATGATCTTGATACAAAGACTGAATTTGCCTGGTCAATACTCTTCCGGAAGTTTGAAGGCCTTTTTAATTTGACCCTGATAAAGGTTGAGTGAGAGGCACAATAAAGTGTATCGAAATTCTTCGTGAAGGAAAGTCAGAGAAAGAGAAAGGCAGACCTCCAAGTCAGTTGAGTTTTTTTTCGAAACTGGTTTAAAGGACACTTGACCAAGTTTGATTTCCATGCAATATAGTATTATGCATATATTATATTATAATTTATGCAAGTGAGATACTCTTTTGAACACAATATCTGTGGAATCTGAATTTTCTTTAGATGCAGATAAGACCTAGAACGATGTCTAGGCAATAAGGACGTCCAAAAATGCATTGGAAAATTTTTTTTTCGAATTTTCATGCATATCGCCCCCAAAGGGCATAGCAGGAAAAGCACGGATAAGCTGGCCCCGCCTGGATCTGTTTGAGATTTTGACAGTAAGTTGCCATTGATGGGAGATTAAATTTCCGAAAAGATTATATCTGAAAAAAAAATTTTATGGAAGTTATGGGGGTAAGAAGAAATATCGAAAATAATTTTGTTCTCGAGAACGGCTGATTTTGATGAAGAAAGATATGTGTTATGGGTTTCAATGCAACAATGTTACAAAAAAATTAAGGAATATTTTTTTAAATACAAGTAAAAAAAAATTTCAAAATACTTTTGAATTTTTTATGGGATTCACTTGAAGCACTATCACCATTTTCTTCCTAAACGATCTCTATATAATAATATATCTAAAATAACATCTAAAATAACACGATCTCTCTAAAATAACATGTCCAAGTTTCAAAACCAGTACGTAGTTGGTCGGCGCTGCACAGTGTGGACATTGGATGAAAAAAGGTTCAAAATAATATTCCGGCTTATATTTTTAACCGATTTTAAAGTTTTTTTTTAAACGGAAGCTAAATAAATTCTTAAGAGATCTGTAAGACCCGATTTTTAAAAAAAGTAGATCAATTTTTGTTTATTTAAGAATAAACTTTGCGAAAATTAAAATTTTTAAGTTTCCGATGCATTAACAATGCATGAATTGTTCAGTTTGAATGACATTAATGTGTAATCAATAAATGCAGATTCGCCAAATACTAATTAAGAGTTTATGATAAATTAATAATTTGGCATTAACAATTGTATTGTTATAAACAGCGGTCTGCGATTTTGTAGTGATTTTGAATATTTATAAAGTGACTTTCGTCTGTAATCCAATTAGAAATCATGCAAAAGCATTATAAAAATAAATGGAGGTATATTTCTCCTTGGTATAAATAAGTAATATAAACAAATGCAGAGTTTAAGCAATTTCTGAAAGTTTGAGGTATTCTTTTTTAGAAATTTGTTTCAATTGGTTTGTTAGTGATATTTCCGTGCAGAACATTAAAATTTAAAAAAATGTAATTGTTATAAATAAATGGCATAAAAAATAGCTGTGGGAAACCAATTAAAACAAATTTCCAAAAAAAAGTATCTTGAACCTTAAAAAATTGCACAAACAGCGAATCTGTTTGTGCCATTTG
This sequence comes from Euceroptres primus, assembly GCA_037177015.1. Classification (NCBI taxonomy): domain Eukaryota; kingdom Metazoa; phylum Arthropoda; class Insecta; order Hymenoptera; family Figitidae; genus Euceroptres; species Euceroptres primus. The sequence goes on from JBAGKK010482723.1 coordinate 5,660, forward strand.
TTTATAACAATCACATTTTTTATAAAATGTTAATGTACTGCTCCGAAATATCACTTTCAAACCGATTGAAACAAATTTCCAAAAAAAGTACCTCAAACTTTAAAAAATTGCACACACAGCGAATTTTTTTATGACGTTTGTTTATAACAATCACAATTGTTATGAAATGACAATGTACTGTAGTGTAGTATCACTGGCAAACCAATTGAAACAAATTTAAAAAAAAGTATCTCAAAATCTAAAAAATTGCACAAACAGCAAATTTGTTTATGCTATTTGTTCATAACAATCAAATTTTTCATAAAATGTCAACGTACTGCTTCGGAATATCACTGGCAAACCAATTGAAACAAATTTTCAAAAAAAAGTACCTTAAACTTTCAAAAATTACTTAAATTCTGCATTTGCTTATATTATTTGTTTATAACAATTAGCAATATACTTCTATTTATTTTCTTACTGCTTTTACATGGCTTCAAATTGGATTACAGACAAAAGTCCCTTTATAAATATTGAAAATCATAATAAAATCTCAGACTGCTGCTTATAACAATAAAATTGTTATTAACAAATTAATAACTTATTATAAACTCTCAATTAGTGTTTTGAGAATCTATATTTACCAAATACACATTAATTTCTCTCAAACTGAAAATTTATGCATTGTTAATGCATAGGAAACTTAAAAATTTTAATTTTTACAAAGTGTACACTTCAATAAAAAAAAATGCATCAACTTTTTTTAAAAATCGTCCGTCACAGATCTCTTAAGAATTTATTTAGCTTAAGTTTCAAGAAAATTTTTAAAATCGGTTGAAGTATACAGAGATCGTTTAGGAAAAAAATGGTGATAGTGCCTCAAGTGCATCCCATAAAAAAAATTCAAAAATATTTTGAAAATTTTTTTACTCGTATTTTTGAAAAAAATTTCCGTCATTTTTTTGTAACATTGTTGTATTAATAACATATATTTTTTTCATCAAAATCAGCCGTTCTCGAGAAAAAAATTATTTTTGATTTTTCTTCTTATCCCCATAACTTCTATAAAAAATTTTTTCCTATGTAATCTTTTCGGAAATTTAATCTCCCATCAATGAAAATTTGCTGTAAAAATCTCAGCCAGATCCAGGCGTGGGCAGTTTATCCATGTTCATCCTGCTATGCCCTTTATTCGAATCCGCAAAAAAATAAGTGCGTTTAAAAAAAAAAATAGTATTTCGAGGTTTCGCAAACCCCATGAAGTTTAACACGTATTTCCCATAAAAAAGTCATTTTCGTAAATTTTATTCAGAATCGCCAATATTAGGTGAATCGAGTTGAAACTCAATATTTCTCTTCACAATTAGCCATAGAATGCAAATAAATAAATACGTTTTAAATATCAAACCTATAAGTGTTTTATAGGGTCCCAAAAAAATCCCATTAGTGAAAAATTGGGTTTTACGAGTTTTTGGCGCTAATTATGTTTTTTTGTGGTTTTTGAAATACAAATTGTTTTTAATACATAAACTACTATTTTCTACTGATAATAATTAGATGTTTACACAATTTTTAAAAACAATTTATTATTATTTTTAGCAATTTTCTCTTAGAATAGAGTTAGAAAGTTACGATTTTTTCCGAATTTTTAAACTTGTTTTTAACTTTTCAGTTAGAGCGAGGCAATAATCAATTCAGTTAACAGAGATAATTGTTTAAACAGTTTAGAATTATTTATAACAATATTCTCTTACAATAATGCTGGAAAGTTACGGTTTTTTCTAAAATTTTTTACTTTTTGTCTACTTTGCAATTAAAGACAGGTAATAATTAATTAAGGTTAATAAACATAATTTTTTAAACAATTTTTTTTAATTTCGTAGAAAATGTTGATGTATCACCGATTATTATTTTAAATAACACTCTCTTTGAATAATGCTAACGTGTTGCGGTTTCTTCTGAAATTTTCAACTTTTTGTCCCCTTTTCACTTAGGCTGAGGTAGTCATTATTTCAAGTTAACAAACATAATTTTTTAAACAATTTATTATTATTTTTAACAATATTCTCTTTAAATAATGCTAGAAAGTTGCCGTTTTTCTGAAATATTCAAGTTTTTGTCCATTTTTGAGTTAATAATTAATGAAATTTAACAAACATAATTGTTAAAATAAAGTATTATTATTTATAACTATCTTCTCCTATGGAAATGCTAAAAAGTAGGGTTTTTCTGAAATATTAAACTTTTTGTCCACTTTTAACTTAGTGGGGTAATAATTAATGCCAGTTAACAAACATAATTATTTAAACATGTGTTTATTGTCTATAACTATCTTCTTTTAGAGTCAAGCTAGAAAGTTGCGCTTTTTTCTGAAATCTTCAGTTTTGCTTTGACTTTTTAGTGATGAACAAATAATAAATGAACATAAACAAGAATTATTTTTGAATTAGTATTCTATTTTTTCAAAGTGAAGTATTTTTACCCTTTTGCTAATGTTTCAAAAATAATTATTTAAACAAAAAAAAACTATCTTACAGTAGAGATAAAAACAAAGGATGGAGTAATTTGCAGTAGGTGGAAGGAGTGCGTCTCTAAATGGCCTGTAAAAATGTTGTTTTGAATTACAACACGAAGTTTATTGCAAAGCGTAAAAAATTTGGAGTTGCACACATTTTACTATCAGCCCCCCCCCCCTATCCTATCCTGGAGAAAACATGTTGTCATCGATGATAATATACATATATAGAGATAAAAAAAGCCTGAATCACATAATTAATTGATTATAACGTTATAATCACATAATTAATTGATTATAACATTGTTATAATCAAGTAATTAATTGATTTTAACATAATACTATTTAAAAAAATAATAAAATGTTTAAACAATTATGTTAGTTAACTTGAAATAATTATTCACTCTAATTGAAAAGGGAACAAAAGGTGGAACATTTTAGAAAAAACCGCAACTTGCTATCATTTCTCTAAGAGAATATTGTTATAAATAACAATAAATTGTTTAAACAATTATGTTTGTTAACTTGCCTTAATTATGATCTCACTAAGTGAAAAAAGGACAAAAAGTTAAGAAATTCAGAAAAAACCACAACTATCTAGCATTAATATAAGGGAAGATAGTTATAAACAGTAATGATTTGTTTAAAAAATTATGTTTGCTAAATTTTATTAATTATTATCTTACTCTAAATGAAAAGTAAACGAAAGGTTGAAATTTTCAGAAAAAACTGCAACAATCTATCATTACTCAAGAGAGTATTATTAAAAATAATAATAATTTGCTTAAACAATTATGTTCGTTAACTTGAATTAATTATTACCTCTCTCTAATTGAAAAGTGAACAAAAAGTGGAACATTTTAGGAAAAACCGCAACTTTCTAGTATTATTTTATGAAAATATTGTTATAAATAATAATGAATTGTTTAAACAATTATTTCTGGTAACTTTAATTGATTTTTGCCTCGCTCTAACTGAAAAGTTGAAAAAATGTTGAAAAATTCGGAAAAAACCGCGACTAACGCTATTCTAAGAGAAAATTGCTAAAAACAATAATAAATTGTTTAAGCAATTTATGTAAACATCTAATTATCAGTAGAAAGTAGTATTTTATATATTAGAAACAATTTGTATTTTAAAAAACTGCAGAAAAATCATAGTTAGCGTCAAAAACTCGCAAAACCCAATTTTTCACTTACGGGATTTTTTTGGAACCCTATAAAGCAGACTTATGGGGATGATATTTAAAAAGTAACTTTTGATTCATATTCTATGGCTCATTGTGAACAGAAATGTTGAGCTTCAATTCGATTCACCTAATATTGACGATTCTGAAGAAAATTTACAAAAACGTTTGTGTTTCTTTTGGAAAATACGTGTTAAACTTGATGGGACTGGCGGAACCTCTAAATATCATATTTAAAAAAAACGCATTTATTTTTTTGTGGATTCGAATAAATTTGGGGGCGATATGAATGGAAATTCGAAAAAAAAATTTTGCCCACCCTACTTGACAAGTCTGAATTTGCTAGCATAGGAATAAAGGGCCTTTGCTTCGTCCGATAGAAATAATGCGGCAAATGAAAAACTGTACAAACCAAGGGAAACTTTTCTCCGCATATGCAAAACGTGTGCAAAATGGAACTGTTTTATATCAGTAACTTCAGATTAAGAAAAACTATACCAAGTTCTGTGTTCCGATAAAAACCACCTCATGCACAGTAACAATTGGCATTTTTCCTCGAAGCTAGTGACCCAGTCTGCATTGTGTTTTTAAACTAAAAAGACTACCAAAAACTTCATATGTTCTTTTTATAACACAATTTCTTTACATATTAAGGGTCCTTGCCAAAAGGTTGTGAAATTTGGACTATACCTTTTTGAAAAAAAAAACAACCAACTAAAGTATTTCTTTTTCATTAATTTAAACCTAAATATAATAGTACTCACAATTTTTGAATAGTAAAAGCAATTCAGTAAAATTAGTGACAATTGGTCCACATTCTAGAAATTACTCATTTAATTATTTCGTGGAATATAGGTAGCAGAAGTTTTGGACAAAACAATTCAGAATACATGGGGTTCCTAATAGAGGAAAGTATTGCATGGAATATTTGTGACCCGAAAGGAATAATCTCATAACGCCAGCCTCTGATCCTTGATTACGGCCCTGAATGCATACATATGTATACAAGTGCTTCGTTTACCGAAATAATATATACGCAGACACGTACTTAGAGACCCCCGGGTACCGCGTATATATAAGTGAACGTTTCGTACACAATCAAGTTGAGCCTTCAGCAGCCAAACTTACCGCACTGGGAAAACTGGTGAGTACGTGAATAGTGTTGGTACCACTACCATTTTCAAACGGAACCGCTGGAAAATGATATAACGCGAGTTAAAGCGCGATGTCGTGTTCCCCTGGCTTTGAGCTTTAAAGCCTCAATATCTAATTAGGTTTCATCAAAGCTTCTCTGGTTTAAAGAAATTTTAAGGTAATTCTAACAGAAGTGATAAGATTACAGTGATATGATCATAACAGATCCTCACAAAATATTTCTAAGTTAATTTGTGTTAGTAAAACACTTCAGGTAATTTGTGTTAGTAAAACACTTCAGGTAATTTGTGGTAGTGAACCAGTTTAGTTAATTTTTCAATATTAAACGAAATGTATCTTAAAATCTATTGATCAAAATTAAATTTAATATGTGTCATCAAAATCAGTTATGCCGTCTTATATTAAAATAAATGTATAGTAAAATTATAATGCATACACGAGGGCCAGTATACAATCATCGCTGGATTTCGGGCCACTAGATTTCGGGCCAGCTTCATGGTCGTTCACGCTTCATTGATTCTGTCCCCCCCCCCCTCTGAGCGTCACGCGACGGTGCCATCGCTCGGGCAGTCAGGGCCGCCAGAAGTTGTTTACATCGCGACTCACTGCGCATTTACTTTTGTACGTTCAGAGACTATATACGTGGTCCTGAATGTTGACATGACTGCTCGCTCGTCGCTTTAAATCCGGTTCAAACTGGATTTTAATAGCATCAAATTGAGGGCCGCCTACTCCCGAGTCCGGCTCGAAATCCAGGGATGAGTGTACGTCAGAAAAATCTCGAATTGCAAGTGGTCTTCTGATTTCAATGAAACTTGGAAAAATTGTAATACAATATCAGAGACATTTTCACCTCAAAAGGATTTTTGAAAATATTCAAAATTACGGAAGTTACGCCACACAGTGTGGCCAAAAGCACGTCTTGTGGACAAAAATCGGTCTACAGACCAATTTTAAATGGATTTTGATGTTTTTTTTTAAATGACCATAAGGCTTCCAGATATAACGAGTCGGTGCAGAAAATTCACTTTGACCAAACGAAATTTTTTATTTAACAACAAAATAAACAATATTTTTTCCTAACTTTTCAGATGTACCTGTTTTTTAAGATCTTCAAATTGACGAAAGAAGAGTTTAAGTCAGTGTAGTAACTATCTAGCAATAATTTCCAGTAGGATCGAGTAAGAACAAAAATTATTTATAATGTTTTAAACAAATTAATGAACAAAAACCATTATCTCGTGATTCGCAATGGTTGGTTATTTGAAATTTATAGTTTTTATATCAAATATGAGAGAAATTAATGCTTAATTGCGATTATTTACAAAAAGCTGCTTTTTGACAATTATTTAAACAATTTTTATAAACAAATACACAGTTTTCGTATGTCACAATGAATATGCTCAATTTCTTTGCAGAATCAACCAAAAATGTCTTGCCAAGGACTCCTTGCTGTCATTGTTTTCAAATTAACAACAACTGTTAGTTATTTAAACAATATTTATATAGTTATAAACAAAATTTATAAACAAATTCACATTTTCGACATTATTCCACGAATAGGCTCAATTTTCTTGCGGAACCGACTAACAATGTACTGTCAGTGACTCCTAGCTACAATTTTGTTAAAACTGATGAAAAATATTAATTGTTTAAACAATTTTTATGAATAAATGCCCATTTTGACCATTTTTTCAAGAATCGGTTCCATTTTCTTAGCGAAATTAACTAAAAATGTATAGCCAATGACTCTTTGCTATAATACTTTGCCAATGACTCTTTGCTATGATATTTTGCCAATTGACAAGAACAGTTAATTATTTAAACAATTTTTATAAAAAATGTACATTTTGGTCACTTTTAGATAAATAGGCTCTTTTTTCGTGGAATAAACTAGAAATGTTTTACCAGTGACTCCTTCTTGTAATATTTACCCAATTAACAAGAACTGGTGATTATTTAAACAATATTTTTAGAAAAAATTCACAGTTTGACCATTTTTTCATGATAAATATTAATGTTTTTGCGAAATCAACAAGAAATGCCTTGCGAACGATTCCTTTTTGTCATATTTTTCTAATTAAGAAAAAGTATTGCTTATTTAAACAATATTTATAAACAAATTCACAGTTTGACCATTTTTTCATAATAAATATTAATTTTTTTTGTGGAATAAACTAAAAAATCAAGGACATTCACCTTGGTCTTTTAATTCATTCCGCAAAAAATTAATATTTATCATGGAAAAATGGTCAAACTGTGAATTTGTTTATAAATATTGTTTAAATAATCAACAGTTCTTATTATTTGGACAAATATTACAAGAAGGAGTCATTGGTAAGACATTTCTAGTTTAATCCACAAAAAATAAGCTTATTCAAGCAAAAGTGGCCAAAATGAACATTTGTTAATAAAAATTGTTGCAATAATTAACTGTTCTTGTCCATTGGCAAAGCATCATAGCAAAGAGTTGATTTTTAGTTGATTTCGCTAAGAAAATGGAGCCTACTCTTGGAAAAATGGTCAAAATGTGCATTTATTTATAAAAGTTGTTTAAGTAATTAATATTTTATATCAATTTGAACAAAATTACAGCTAGGAGTCACTGGCGATACATTTGTAGTTGGTTCCGTAAAAAAATTGGGCCTATTCGTGGAATAATGTTGAAAATGTGAATTTGTTTATAAATATTGTTGAAATAATTAACAGCTGTTAATTTAAAAAAATGACAGCAAGGAGTCTTTGGCAAGAAATTTTTGGTTGATTCTGACAAAAAATGCAGCCTATTCATTGTGACATACGAAAACTGTGTATTTGTTTATAAAAATTGTTTAAATAATTGTCAAACAGCAGTTATTCTTAACTTATCGTAATTAGGCATTAATTTCTCTCATATTTTGTATAAAAACTAAGAATTTAAAATAATTAATCATTGCGAATCACGAGAAAATGGCTTTCGTTCATTAATTTTTTTAAAACATTATAAACAATTTTTTTCTTACTCTGACCTACTGAAAATTATTGCTAGATAGTTATTACACTGACTTAAGCTCTTCTTTAGTCAATTTGAAGATATTAAAATAGTAGGCTAAAAAATCAATGACTCGAAAATAATTCTGAAAAATTAGGAAAAAAATATTGTTTATTTTGTTCTAAAATAAAAAATTCAGTGAATTTTCTGCACCGACTAGATATACCTGGAAGCCTTACGCTCATTAAAAAAAAATAAAATTGATGGAGACTCTTAGGGGTCCCGTGATATCGTCATTTTAGTGGGACCGTGCGTTGCTAGTACACAATGTATTTACTATTAAAAAAAGGTTTACAGAATTTAATTCTTATCAACCGATTTGTACGTTTCTATTTTAAAATTAAATTTTTAATAAATATACGACGAATTGTTTTCAAGGCATTGATTTTTTAGCCTATTATTTCTTTAATAACATTTTTAAAAATTTTTTCCTGAAGAATATTTTTTTGTCCGTTTTTAACACTTAGATATGTGCTATAAACTTTCAATGACAGTGAAGCATACACAAGGGGCAATTAATTTGTTAGTTATACATTCGCATTAACTTTTTTTCGCCAAAATTTTGACATTTTTTTCGACTTTATCATAATTTGAAAATGTGTAGTTTCGGCTATAACACTTCCAAATTTTATTAAAATCCAATTATCGATTTCAGAAATATCGATAATTAAAAAAAATTTAACATCAAAATTCAAAATGGCGTAACTTCCGTTATTTTGAAAATGTAACAATCTTTTAGGATAAAAATGTCTCTTACATATACATACTACACTATAATTCTGCCAAGCATTAAAATCGGAGGACCACTTGCAAATCGTGATTTTTCTGGTATATTCTGGCCCATATATATTAAAACCAATAAAATAATCTTCAATTATAATTTACTCTCTTTATAATTTATTACCGAAGTCATTTGCGTTAAAAAAACCATAAAGCATTATCCGTTATTTATTATGATAGGTCAAATGCAAGTCAAAAATTAATTTAAAAATCACTGAAAAATTTAAAAAATAAAAACTGAATCTGAAGGAAATTTTTCATGTGAGGAATTTTTAATTCTTGGTTTAAGTACGAGCAAATATATTTTCAAAAACCAAATTCACAGGAACCTGTAATTATCTGAGAATATAGAATACTCAAAATGTCAAGTCAAATTATTATACTTTTATGCTAATTATTTCCATTACATTTATACTAAAAATACTATTTAAATTTCTACGAGTATAGGAAATCATTTGAGGTAATGAAAATTTAAAAATGTTTATGGAACTTTTTGTATGCTGCAAAATTTAATCATTATTCATTGCTTAATTATTAATAAAGAAGTAAAAACTTTTACTTTTATCGGACTTCGCATATGGCTGACCTACTTGGAGTTAAATTTTATGGAGATTGTGGCTTCGCGGTTAAACAACGTACAAAGGATAAGTAAGATACGTTCACAGTTAAGGGTTCTCTGCTGCATAACATAACTGCGACAACCATAAACCTCACTCGCTGCAAGACATATATTCCTTGCCAATAAAGAAGCGACATAAAAGATTTATGAACGAATAAATTAGGTTTTTTACATTCACTTTGAACCATGCCGCTACATAGGTATTATAGGTATTATGAAGCAGCAGCTCTTAAATATAAATTTGACAATGCCTTGTCATTTTTATAGTATTCCGTGTACAAATTTGTCAGTTTTATTGATGATTTTAACACTCCTCTTAATATGGTGGATTTACTAGCTTTCAGTACAAAATTACTGACACTTTAGTAAACTGTTTGAAGTTTTTTGAAGTATCCACAAAGCAATAGAAAATTCTCGCTTGTGGAAAATCATATTAGTTTTAAAATCAATAGTTTTAACCAGTTTTAATTAAGTGATTTAAGTTACTCTCACAATCGAAAGCAAAAGAGATTAAGTAATAATTTTCCAAGACGTTAATATGCAGTTAATTTCAGACGTAAACTGAAATGTGACTGACTCATTAGATATTAAGGCAAAAGTCTTAATTGCAATTACTTCCGGATTCAATACTCGTTTAGCTTAAGGTTTTGTTTACGCATTTCACGTCAAAAAGCTGCAAAGCTCCTCAAGTATCGTCTTGTTCGCGTTTACAGCGAATGAAATTTCTCGTCTTCAATCTTGTCTGACGTCATTATCTTGGGATTTACGTTCACGTGTGCTCGATGACAAAAGGAAACCTTCCTTATATTTCATCTAGGGGATTTTAAAAAAAGGAAGTGTGGCTGAAGCAAAATAATTCCCCGCAAGAGCTATTATTTCGTCATTTTACTTCTATCATTGAAGCGAATGTTCATAACGCGCAAATTAATGTTTGTTTCGTTTGAATTGAGTTAACAAAACTTCCTCATTCGCCTGCAACAATATTTGCCAAACTGTCTCACACAGGAGTTTAGAATTCCCCTCATAATTTCACTATGTGAATTGTTATATTACATTAATAATCAACTTTTGCAACAAAGGAGATAATTACATTTAGTTTGATGATAATTAAAATTTTATTCATGAATGCATTACATACATGTGACAATAGTTTCATTCTACTCCAACAATTTCTCGTCGTGGGTTTTCCTATTATAATTAATAAAGTTCGACGTAATTAGAAATATTTAGTAGCTTTAAGCCATGACGGACTACCTTTTTTAAATTTTAATTAAGTTTGACAAAACAAAACTTGTGCTAGGAACTACCAGCTACGCATACTACTGTGCTGCATTCAATTCAATTTCCACTGGGATTAATATTTTCCAAAAAATGCAACTTTTTTGAACTTGGAACGCGTTTTTGACTCAAAATTGTCAAAATTACGAAACTCTAAAATCTGAAACTTGTGCTGAGTTGTGCTAGGCTAGCATAATAATTATCTCTAATGACAATTTTCACTGGAATTAATGTTTCAAAAAATGCAACCTTTTTGAACTTGGAACGCCTTTTTCACCCAAAATTTTCAAAATTACGAAATTCTAAAATCTGAAACTTGTGCTTAGTTGTGCTAGGCTAACACAATAATTATTTCTAATGACAATTTTCACTGGGATTAATGTTTTCTTAAAAAATGCAATCTTTTTGAACTTGGAACGCGTTTTTTACCCAAAATTTTCAAAATTACGAAATTCTAAAATCTGGAACTTGTGCTCAACTCTATTTCAAAGAGAATTACGGATTGTAAGAAAGTACAATTCATTCATATTTTCATTTACAGACAATTTTTATCGTAAGAAATAAACTATGTTATATATTTTTTA
>JBAGKK010482734.1:0-16784 GCA_037177015.1 Euceroptres primus
ATTAAGAGTATTTATATATATATATATATATATATATATATATATATATATATTCTAGGATATGCTGATCACGATGCCATAGTCGATTTAACAATTTTTTGTATCTGAAAATTAATATGGCTGCTTAAAAACCGCGTTTTTTCCGATTCTTTGAAAAACTTTGTCATGAAGTACTTTACTGTATTAAGCCCTTTTCCCGAATTGCAATAATTTTACACCCCACACGATGGACGAAAAAGTATATTGAGGCACACAGAAATCTTTAAAAAATTAGTATGTAGTTACAACTCTTGAAAATCACGCTTGAATTCAGAGATACTACCCCTAGTGGAGAAAAGTCGTTTACACATTGTTTTATATACTAACAATCAGTTTTCATTCAAGAAAATATTCATTGGAATGCAAAGAGAAGTTTTCTAAGACTGTCAATACATCCTACCCTTTGTAATCCACCCTGACGAGAAAAAAACTACCCATTTTACTTCAATATATACTTCTTCAAAATGTCAAAAATATCAGAAACCACGTGATGAATGAAAAAATGTTTTGAGACAGTCGCTGGATCCGAATTTGCAACTAAAAGTACCAAATTCAAAGCATCTGAAGTTTTAACATTAAACAGACGTTCAAAGTAGCATTTCTTACGCACGTATTAAAAAAAACATTTTCCTTTTGTTATAAATAATTTAGTGAACAAATGTGATTTCTTGGGAATTTACTACTTCCTAATGCTTCAGTTTTTTCGAAAAAATCAACTACAATTACCTTGCTTTTGGCTCAGTACTGTCGCAAATTTCCATTGGACAACCATTGTTTATTATTTAGACAGTTTTAGCTAAGAAACTTCGTGAATAACACAACAATGGTTGTCCAATGGAGGTTTGTGATAGTACTGAGCCAAAAGCAAGGTAATTTCAATTGATTTTGTAGAAAAACTAAATCTTTGCAGTGAACACTGCCAAAGCTATGCATTTGTTAATTAAGGTTGTTTAAACAATTAAAAATTGTTGTCTAATATCAAGTTATCACTCAAGAGAACCGTTGGCAACATATCTGCAGTCACAACTGCAGAAGAAACGCATTATATTTATTAGATAATGGTCCAAATGTGCATTTGTTTATAAAAGTTGTTTAAATAATGAATATGCATTAATTATTTCCATTAAGTTTCTAATTAGACTTTATGACACTTAAATTTCCTCCAAAAAATGTCAGTTTGAAGCAACAGAAAGTAGCCAATTCCCAAAAACCACATTTGTTCACTAAACTGTTTTTAAAAAAAGGAAAATTTTGATTGACATACATTTTCTTGATCAGTTCTTGACCTACATTCAGAAAATCCCCAACAGGAGTTTGAACTGCTATTTTGAATTTTCGGCAGTTTGGGCATGTTTCTTGAAATTGGGTCGGCAGTCAAGAGGTTAAAAATAATTCCCAAATAAGAAAAAAAGTCCCATTGGGATCCCGTTGGCATCCCGCACAGTGGGTTGAAATCAAAAAACGAGGTTCAAAATGACATTTATAATGCAGCTATGCACCGATTTTAGATTTATTTTTCTGAAAAATTCAGGACTAAATTCTTCAGAGATTGCCCTCTAAATCTTAATCAGTGAGAAGTGTGTATATTAAATTTAATTGACAGTATGTGCAGATGATTTTACTCACAGTAAATTTCGTTTGGATTTTTCTACCAATATGTAAATAAAATAGAAATGATCAAAAACCTTGATTGACTAATTATTTACTAAGACAACTTTTCCAATCTCTTGTATTATTCACAAAGTTAATACACTAATTTTAAAACGTTGAAATTTATTTTATTTAAAATTTTCTCTAAATATATTAATTTTAAACTAGAACTTTTAAAAACTACAACGTATTCTATAATTAAAAGTCCATTCTAAATATTTTTTTCTTTAGATACATATTATACCTAGATACAAAATTTTAAAATGAATATTGTATTTTAAAAATGCGAAAATTAAAAGCAGTTAAGAAGCTATAGAAGAGTATTTTCTCCTACGATCTAAAAGAAAATAGGTCATAAGAGGTTATTTTGGTTTAAAAATCTCTATTTACATTTCCTAAGATTCTTATTATATGATATTTCACATCAATTTATACATCATGTCGAAAATTCTGGGTCTAAAAGTTATATAACCTCTGAAATTCTCAAGAATCTTGGCTACTATTAGCAAAACAAGAATTGTTCTTGACAGGCGAGAAAAATTTTTGATCTTGATGTTTTCTTGTCATTCCTCGCTCGAACACATCTCTATCCAAAAAATTCAGTTTAAATGGAACTAAAGTACCAGAAAAGTTTAATTTGCGACCTGTTCTCGATGGACATTTTTGGGAAAAAAGTACTAGCAAAGTCCCGTTCCATTTTTTCTTCCAAATTTTCACAAGTGCTTATGGGATTTATGTTCCGAAAAAGTCCAGTAGAAATGAAACTAAAGTACCCAGGAAGTCCACCTTGATTTTTTTCCTTCGAAATCTTCACAAGTACTTGTGGGACTTAGGTCCCAAAAAAGTCCAGCTGAAAATATGAAATGAGACTTTTCTGGAACTTTTGACCCATTTGAGCTGGAATTTTTTAAGACATAAATCACATGAGCACTTGTGAAAATTTCGAGAAAAAAATGAAATAGGAATTTTCTGGTTCTTTCGTCCCAACATAAATCCCAACAGCACATGTGAAAACTTCGCGAAAAAAAATCAAGGTGGATTTTGTGGTACTTTAGTTACATTTCTGCTAAATTTTTTTGGAACATTAATCCCATGAACTTTTGTGAAAATTTCGAGAGAAAAAATCAAGGTGCACTTTTCTGGTACTTTAGTTTTTTTGTACTTTAGTACTTTAGTTTTTTAGTACTTTAGTACTTTAGTTTTTTAGTACTTTAGTTCTGCCGACTTTTTTGCTACATTAATTCTGCTGACTTTTTTGGTACTTTAATCCCATGAAGTAGAACTTTTTTGAAGACTTGTAAAATATTTTTCCTGCATCTGGGACTTTAATACTGATTTGTCTCATACCCGATACTTTTGTGGTACTTGTGGTGTGTGGCCAATGAGATCCTAATGGGACTTTGTTTTTACTCAGAAATATATTGTGCACTGAAAAAAATGGTTAATTGTGCCAACTATTTTGGCTTGTAACCTATGCCTCTACTAATTTTTATGCAGTTTTAGTGTATACTGCTTGCAATGTTTATGCAATGTTAGTGTATATAAGAAAACCTGAAAATGTTATGAAATGTTGAAAAAGTTCTGGCAAACTTGGAAAAGTCATGGAATTTCGAAAAAATGACTGGATTCTCTAAATATGAATTAGTGGAAAGTGAGCTACTAATTTACTTTAGTGACAATTTCTACTAATTATTTCACTATTTCTTTTGCAGTAGTTTTCATATTTTCACCAAAGTTTTAGGAAAAAACTACTAATAATTGAGGCCATCTATGGAAAAAGGCTAATAGGCCCTTTTGCCATCAACAGTCTAGCTATATCGATTCAAACAAGTCTTTTATGCATAATATATCAAGTGTACGTTGATATTTTAATGTTTACAATAATTAACAAAGTCATCGTGACATATTGAAAATTTTTGCAAAACACATCAAAATAGGCGCAAAAATCTTTTTTTAACTTGCAACTTTGAAACGGATGTAGATTAAATTAAAGCCAATAGTGGAAAAGAGTGAAAATATTTTGTTAAAAAGATTAGTTAAAATCATCAATTTTTAGTACTTCTATTTTAGGTATACATTTTTTAGTTAAATTATATACAAACAATTCATAATTAAATAAATAAAAAAATAAATAATAATTAAATAATTCTATTTGTTCAATTACACAAATCAAATTAGTACTTTTCTACGATTTCACTGCGTTTATGGAAAAAGGACACATATTTTTCCATCAATGGCCTCAATTAGTATAAAATTTTGACTATACACTCATCGCTGGATTATGGGCCGGGCTCGGGGGTAGACGGTCCTCAATTCAATGCTATTAAAATCCAGTTTAAACCGGATTTAAAGCGACAAGCGAGCACTCTCATCTCAACACTCAGGACCGCGTATATAGTCTCTGAACGTACAAAAGTAAATGCGTAAAATCGCGATGTAAACAACTTCTGGCGACCCTGACTGCCCCAGCTATGGCGTCGTCGCGGGACGCTCAGGGGCGGGGGACAGAAGCAGTTAAGCGTTAAAGACCATGAAGCCGGCCGGAAATCCAGTGGCCCATAATCCAGCGATGAATATAGTAAATTAGTGGCTCACTTTTGAATAATTTAAATAATAAATTATAAATAAATAATTTCAAAAAATAAAATTTTTTTAAATTTCATTAATTGTGCATTTTTAGTGTGCAATTTACATATAATGTAATAATATAATAAGTATTATTATATCAATTTTTATTATTATATTAAATTAATAAAATAAATTAATAAATTGTATTTAAATTTTAATTAAATAATTAAATTTTAATTAAAAATACAAAATAAATTAATAAATGAATAAAGTAAAAAATAGTATTATTATATTAAATTTTTAATGTAAAAAAATGCACAATTAATGAAATTAAAAAATTTCATTTTTGAAAATTTTCAAAAAATTCTCAAATTAACAAAAAAATTTTATTTTAATTTCTATTTTCAGAATATTGTTTCTTATCAAAAACTGTACATGCTAAAAATGTTCCGAATTTTTTTCGCGTATAGGAAAAATTTTTTGAATTTACCAGGTTACTTAAAATTCAATTTTTCAAAAACAGCAATAAACGACATTTTTCTATTTAAGGATCTGAAAGTAAGCATTTCAAGCTTTATTTTTAGTTTAAAAAAAAGAAGAAAAAGGGTCGAACTAAAAACAATCAAAAATATTTTTGATTTTAAAAAATAATGGCTAAATTTTGAATTCTTCAAAATTTTCTTCATTTCATGCGAAAGATTGGCAAATAATCTATCGAAAACGTTTGGATGCAAATTTTTTATATGCCATTCATAAAAAGATATTTATATCCGAAATAGAGGCTCTTTGCGCAAAGTACAAAAATTTCACTCCCTCTAACTCGGCGAGTTTTTAACCAAACTCATCAATCTTTTTTTTTTTGAAGAGCCATCTAATAGGACTAAACTTTTTGTAAATTTGAGCTCGATCGGAGAAATTCATTTTTTGGGCTGGGTACTCATGAGAAATAATGCCCCATATCTGAATATTTCATATATGAATATTTCAAGCCTATGAATTTATTTCATGTAAAGAGTTGTCAAATAATTAAAAGCAAAATTATTCAAAATTACACGCGATTTCGAAGTTTTAAAGTTTTAATAATGTTTGATTGAGGGAAAAAACATAAAACTATTGAGTAAGACAATTTTTTCAGAAGAATAAAACCTGACAAACTCATCTAGTAAAACTCAGTTTAATGATTGTCTGACCTGTAGTTCTTGCAACTTATTCAACTTGCTAAAAATACAAGAAATACGACTCCATCCTAAATTATTAAAAATGTTATGCGTGGAAGTGGAATATCCAAAGGTTAGTCTCCTATTCTTAGTCAAATGTCAGGTTGAGTTTCACGAACTTCCGGATTGTAAGTTGGGTTATAGTTGTATGTAACTACTCGTATGAGAACATTTCCAGGTGGATCAATACCGAATTGTTGGCAATTATACAAAATACTACGGTACAAAATGGACAAAGACGAAACATCTGCTTCGATTCTCGTTCAATGGAATCTCATTTTACTATTAATTTGTAACAAATATTCAATGAGAAATAGGTACTATTAAATTCGATACTATCACAGATTGAGAATTGTACGATATAGATAATATTGTTAGTTCCTTTAAACTTCATATTTCAATGACGTGGATCTGGGAATGAATTTGTGAAAGTATAAGGAAGTTCATACGAATGTTCACTTATACGAATCTATGGTGCAATGCGATTGTGTAATAATATTACATACTATTACTGAAATTACTAATTCCAGAGAAAACTCTCATCTTTCTTTCCCAGGCAACTAAAATTTATAAAATTATAAAAAGAAAGAAGTCTGAAAGAGTCAAAATACCAAGGCACGTGCAATTGAAGTGAGTCAACAGCGCCAGATCACGAATTTATCTAACTTTCAATAAAAAATCGTTTCTACGAACCTATTCGTCAACCCACACAATCATGCTTTTCACGCTACCCACAACAAAATTGATTTTTGCTCTCTATATATTATTCCCAAGAAATCTGGTCTCGTAGTTTAAATATAAATTTGCTATTACGTAAATCGTGAATATTTTCCTCGTTTCCTCGTTTCCTCGTTCCAAACTATTGAAATTGATAACTGATTTATTCGATAAAGCTGTCAAACAGAAAGTAATGAAAAATCTTTTATGAATCAGATAATGAGCATAATTCGCACGGAAACGTTGAACTTTTTAAAAATTACACCATTTTTGCACTCAAGGGCTCGAACGTGAACAAATTGTATAGTGCAAAGTAATAGCCGCTTATTATTCAGCTATGGGCAGATTTTGCACATAACTTCTCCAAAGGCATGTAATTTTCGAAGAGTAAACATTTCAACGCGGTTTCCAAGTTCTCGATAATATCTTCTAATCACTGATTCAATTAGGAGTTGAAATAATATAGGATTTCTGGATTAAGTTAATCTTGTCATTAGCAGATATCTGGTTTCTTATTAACTTTTGACTGATTTTCTCCAATTAATTTAATGAAGAATGGATGTTAAAATTATCTATATAATATTCTAATAGCAGTAATTTTAAACGAATGTTTTAAATATATTTTAGATAATATTAATAAAACGAGTGAGAAGAGAGATATAATTTGAAGCTAAAATTGAAAAGTGTGAAAAAGAATACACTATATTGACCAACGTTCCCTGAGGAAATGTAAGTTACATCCCGTCTCATAAAGCAGAAAATGGAACGTGTACATTTGTTTTCGACGGCTACTCTCCGAACACACATCCTTTCAACCACCCTCCGATATTCAATTTACGTCAATGTCTCGCTCGAATTGCTTATGTTAACGTATTTCGAATCTTTGGCATGAGAATCATATTGTCTTCGTCAAAATTGAAGTTCGGAATAAGAAAAAATTGAATTTTTTAAGCTGGTAAACTAGGACTGACAAAACTGTCTGCAAGGCTAAATATATAAGTGGCTTTAAGAGATATCTTTGAGATCTTAACAGCTGCTTGAAACTATTACACATTTGTGTGAATATAATCTCATATGTACAGAGATATAATCTCATTTCAGGGCTGCTACAGATTTATAATGTCTTCTTTTCAAGTATTTTGGATTAATTTTCAAACACAGACCAAATTTTGTAAACCATGATTTAATTTTTGCTTCAGAGTAAATTCAGAATATCAAAGCGTTGCAGATAAATTTTTTTACAATCGAAAACAATTCAAAGATATTTGTTTTCAGATAAAAGTGTTGTACGTATTTTTTAAAATTAACATGGCGGCATATTTAAACTTATACCAATATTTTTAAATTTTATGAGAAAAATAAGTTGTTTGCAAATTTTACTTTAAAAACCTTGCCATTTTTGTAATTTTTTTAGATTTTCAGGTATTCTTGTTTCAGTTTGTCACATTTTTCTCACTCTTTTGAAATCCGTGAAGAATATTAAAAAATAATAAAAAATAGTGAAGTTATTTCGATTTTTGGAAAAAACGAAAAATAAATTTTTTCCAAAAACACCTTTGCCACACCCCCCCCCTTGCCAAACCCATTTTTTTCATTGAAATTTTGAAAAATAACAGGCGCCAATAGAGTCTACTTACCATAAATTTTTCATTTGATATTTTTTTGTTTTTCAAGAGAAATAAATTATTTTATATTTTTGCTCTAAAACCTTGCCATTTTGGCAATTTTTGAGATTTTAAGATTTTTCTTATTTCAGTTTATCAAGTTTCTTACAATCTTTCGAAATTGATAAGAAAAACAAAGCAAGAGTAAAAATTGGTAAAGCTATTTCGATTTTTTTAAAAAATAAAACACCAAATTTTCTTCAAATAGCTACCTTTTTTTGCCCTGGAATTTTCAGGTTTGTTGGGTGGTAATATAGTAGGATAGGCCGAAAAAACTCAAAATGATTAGATTCATTAGTAATAGCACTGAAAAGTTTCTTTGTGACAATACGAACAAATTTCAAATAAGAAAATTTCAAAAAATTTCTCACCATTGGCCAAGTCGATGGAAAATTGTAAAATTTTGAACTTTTTGTCTATGGAAAAAAATTTTTTTTCAATTTTTTTTGGGTAAAGTTTATGAAAATGAATAATCTTAGACAGAAAAAAGTAAGAAAAAAACTTTTTTCGTCGAAATATAATATTTCAAAAAATTACGAAAAATGCACTTTTGTAAATTTATACCTACAGTTGCAAAAAAAATGTTTTTCGTTTGTTTTACTTTTTTATGCTCTTTTAAATAAACTAAAGAAACACATACATATTTTTCAGTTTTAAACAAAAATTTTTTTTTATTTTTTACGGATCCTGAAACATGAACCATCTTTCCAAAAAAAATCAAAATTTTCGATCCGTATATTACATCAGATAAAGGAATACTCATCCCTCCAATCACTCTTCAGTTTACACCGTCTTTATATGCAGTGAAGTCAAATTTAAAGGTAATAACATAGTTTTTTTTACGAACAATTCTGTAATTCTAATATCATTTTAATATTAAACTACATTTCCTTTACTTCGAAGTCTTCACTTTTACTTTCCAGCCATTTTGTAACTGTTTATAAACCTTCTTATGACGATTCCGATGATTACTGATTACCCGATACGGATCGAAAATTTTGGTTGTTTTTTTTTTTGTAAAAATGACTCATGCTTCAGGATCCGTAAACAAATAGAAAAAATGTTTATCAAAAAGTGCATGAAAGAATAAAAACACGAAAAACGTTTTTTTAGCAACTAAGGTACAAATTAATAAAAGTGAATTTTTCCACATTTTTTGAAATATTATATTTCAATGAAAAAATTTTTTTCTTACTTTTTTCCGTCTAAGGTTCTTTCTTCTTCTATAAACTTTACCCCAAAAAGAATTTAATCAAATTTTTTTTCAATACACAAAAAGTTAAAAACATTAAAAATTTGAACATTTTCAATCGACTTGGCCAATGGTGAGAAATTTTTTGAAAATTCTGTTTTTTTTTAATTGGTTCAGACTGCCACAAGGAAATTTGTCAGTATCAATGAATCTAAACATTTTGAGTTTTTTCGGCCCACCCTATAATATAGTCTACCTGGCATAAATTTCAAAACTGGATTGTATTTGTATTTCAAGAGAAAAAATCTATTTTTTCTAGATTACAATAAATGTGAGGAGAATAAGAAAAATATAATTTTTTGATTCTTGAAATATAAGTACAATCCAGTTTTATAATTTATGGTAGGTAGAATATATTATCACCCCATAACCTCAAAATCAAAATAACTTAAACAGTTTTTATTCTTTCTTTGTTTGAAGAAAATCTCGTGTTTTATTTTATCAAAAAATCGAAATAGCTTTACCGGTTTTTATTGCATCTTTGCTGTCCCCATCGATTCCGAAGAAGAGTAAAAAACTTGATAAGCTGAAACAAGAATAACCTTAAAATTTCAAAAATTGCCAAAATGGCAAGGTTTTGAAGCAGAAATATAAAATCATTTTTTCCCTCGAAAAACAAAAAAAATACTCAATGGAAAATTTATGGCAAGTAGTCTATATTGGTGTCTCTGATTCCACAAAATATCAGGGAGAAAATAGATTACAATAAATGCGAGGACAATAAGAAAAATATAATTTTTTGATTCTTGAAGTATAAGTACAATCCAGTTTTATAATTTATGGTAGGTAGAATATATTATCACCCTATACAGCTCAAAATCGAAATTGGTTTACCAGTTTTTATTCTTTCTTTGTTTGAAGAAAATCTCGTGTTTTATTTTATCAAAAAATCGAAATAGCTCTACCGGTTTTTATTATATCTTTGTTTCCCCCATCGGTTTCGAAGGAGGGTAAAAAACTTGATAAACTGAAACTTTTCTCTGAAACTGAAACCTTAAAATCTCAAAAATTGCCAAAATGGCAAGGTTTTGAAACAAAAGTATAAAATAATTTTTTTCCTCGAAAAACAAAAAAAAAATCAAATGATAAATTTATGGCAAGTAGACTATATTGGTCTCTCTCATTTCTCAAAATATCAGGGAGAAAATAGGTGGGGTTTTTGAGAAATTTTTTTTTCGATTTTTTTCAAAAATCGAAATAACTTTACCATTTTTTATTATTTTTCAATTTTCTTTGTGAATTTCAAAAGTATGAGAAAAATGTGACAAACTAGAGTGAGAAAAACCTTAATATCGAGAAAATGCAAAAATGGTAAGGTTTTTAAAGTAGAATTTGCAAAAAATTAATTTTTCCCTTAAAATTTAAAAATATTCGTAAAAAATGTAAATATGTCGTTATTTTAATTTTAAACAAATTTTCACACAAAACTAATACCTTCTCATATGATGATGAGAATTTAAAAATACGTGTCTCCTTATTTTTCACGTACAAAAACATACTTCATTCGCAAGCCAATTCTGAATACGTCACCCGCCGGCCTACATGATTTGAAATGGATTCGGTCTTTAGTATTTTCAAATTTTTACGAGTTGATGTAACTATTAAAATTGTCACAATAAACTGAATAGTTACGCCTACCAATAAAATAGTTGTCCCAACTAATAAAGTAGTAGAAGCCTACGTTATAAACCAAAGTTTGCCCAACTAACCATTTCTTTCAGTGTTTTTTTAGATCAATTACAAGTTTTGCGCAGCTTTTGTTTAAATTGCATGCCTCTTTCAAATTTTCTAAGCCCTATAGCAAATCTGCTTGTATCAGAATGTGTCTATCTACCTTTATTGGCGTATATTACGTGGTTTCGTATGTAAGTGTGGTTGAACTCTACAACTTACATGGAATCGTGCCTTAACTTGAAGACAGGAAGGTATACCGCCTTAGGGGATATTGGGATTGGTAGACCAAGTTTTCCAGGAAGAGTCAATGCTGTGTGAACCTTCTCGATTTAGGAAAGACAGCCTCGATCAAATCCTCGGATTCACTACTTGGTAGGCGAGCGATTCCACAAAGAGAGATAGAAAAAAAAAGTGAAACAAAAGAGCAAGATAAGGAGTGAGTGTCAGTGCACACGACTACCTCAGTTTGTCGTCTTGTTCTCTCTTTCTCTCTCTATGTTCTTTTCTTTTTATCTCTCTATGAACTTCTCTCTTTATCTCCTTTTTTCTCTTTTTATCTCTCTTTCTCTTTTTATTTGTCTATGAACTTCTCTCTTTTTTCCTCTTTATCTCTCTGAACTCTCTCTTTATCTCTCTTTATCTCTCTGAAATTCTCTCTTTATCTCTCTATGCACTTCTCTCATTCTCTGCCTCTCTTTCTCCCCCACCCCCTAACACCCCCCTCTTTCACATTGAGTACTACATCCCCCTCCTCGTGCCTCCCTTTCGCTCGTTCTCGTGATTTCCAGCGGATTGCTAGCCTAGTCCATGGCAGTTGACCGACCGACAGTTGATGTCAGTGTTACGCTGACTTTACCCCCCCCCCCCCTCCTTCACCCTCACTCCCTCACCACACCACCCTCATCTACCTACACACGCGAACTATTCGCAAACCACTTCTGCCCTCCTCCACAACTCGATGAAAGAGTTCTCCGTGACAAACACGAACTAACCGACTGAACTTGATACCAGCTTGCTTCTTAACCACTGCATAGTGGTGTGCGCCGGTTTATGTGGGAAGGAATGTGCATTTCTAATAATAACGAAAGATGCATGGGATTGAAATGCAGAATTAAGAGTTTAGACACTTGTGTGTTATCCACGTTTTGTATGGCGTGATTTAAAATGATTTTTGGATTTTTTTTGGGTCCCTGATTAAGGGTATTTGATACATAATGATATCACGAATTACCGACCGATTTTTTATTTATATTCAGTGGGTTTCTTAAGAGATAAATGCGAATATAATGCTGAAATTTGAGGAAATAATAACGAATATATCAAGGAATCGATATCTGGTGCGTTTAAATTTTTATTTTGAAAAGAAAGTTATTTAAAGAAATTTTTTTTTCGAAATAAAAACTGAAACACCCCAAACATCGATGCCTAAATATATTGTTTATTATTTCCCAAAATTTCAGCATTATATTTGCATTTCGCTCTTAATAAACCCGCTGAATGTAAATAAAAAATCGGTCGGTAATTCGTGACGTCATTACGTATCACATACCCTTAAGGAGCCGCACAGTGGGAAAAATTACCTTTTTTGGATAAAAATCGACCGACAATGTAATTCTCAATAGATTTTTATGGATTTTTTTTATAATGAGCGTAAGGTTTTCAGGTATAACGAGTTACTGCGGAAAATTTACTTCGACCGAAGCAAAAATTTTTATTTAACAACAAATTTGAATTTTTATAGTTGTTAATTTTTGGGATGTACCAATTTTTTAAGGTTTTCAGATTCATTAAGAGAGGTCTTCAATCAATGTAAAAACTATCTAGCAATAGATTTTAGTCGATCAGAATAAGAAAAAAATGTTTTTAATGTTATAAGAGCATATCTTAGGAACCTATATTGTGTCTCTCAAAGATATCTAGGTAATTTTAATAAATATTAAATTAATATTTGTTCTAAGGTATGTATTATAGTGTAAACTATACTGCACAAATGGTTTTAAATAGATTTATTCTTTAGTTCAAAAGTAATTGAAGTTTGAATGTTCAATTTTTAATGAAGTCAGCTTGTCCCGAACCATATTTTCATATGCTTTTTATGCTTAAACTCTATGACCAAATGAGATAAGGCTATAACACAAAATATCTATTTCAAGCTAATTAAAGCAGAATCGTGCTTATTCATGAGAATCTTCATTTTATTCAATACGAACCAAGTCACAGGCTTCAAAAGTATGTCACTCGAATTTTGACATTTCGACCGTAACGCTTATATTTGCTGACTTTTAGTAAATAAGCCAGCTGACAAACGATAAAAACTTATTGAAACCCAAAATTTAAATAATAATAGAGGGTAAGGGGCAATCTAAACCATTGTATTCATTTTCTTATGAGAGGAATCATAATTTTAAAAAATTGTGGGCGTATAAAATTTGAAAACGATCGTAACACTCATGATACTCCTTGCAATATAATCAAAAGTTTTGAAAAAGTTTATAAATACTTTCTCACGATTGTTCTTAAACTTTCTGTGATTGTGCTCAAGGAACAAATACCTCATTTCTAACTTGTAGTAGAAAATTATAAATCGTTACGGTCGATCGAAAGGGTTAAATTATAAAATATATAAAAAAATTATATAAATTATAAATCTGAATTCGTCAAAATTTTCACTGATTTCATTCAGTGACCCATTTCTAGCTAATTCATCAGTAAATTTAGACTGAATTTCACTGAAATTTACTGAAATTCATTTAAAAACTTTCACAGACCCATTTCGAGCTAATTTATCAGTTAATTTTGACTTTACTGATGAATCATCTATAGAAATGGGTTACTCAATAAAATCAGTGAAAATTTTTACTGGCCTAGTTCTAGCTCATTCCTCAGTGAGTTTTGTCAGTTCAATTCGTCAGTCAATTTCACTAAAATTCAGTCAAAATTTACTGATGACTTTGATATAAATGGGTCACTGAATAAAATCAGTGAAAATTTTGACTGACCCATTTCGAGCTAATTTATAAATTAATTTTGAACTTACTGATGAATCAGCTAAAAAAGGGTCACTGAACAAAATCAGTGAAAATTTTTACTGGCCGATTTCTAGTTAATTCGTCAATGAGTTTTGACTGCATTTCAGTCAATTTTACTGAAATTCAGTCAAAATTTACTGATGAACTCGTTAGAAATCGATCACTCAATAAAATCAGTGAAAATTTTTACTGGCCCAGTTCTAGCTCATTCCTCAGTGAGTTTTGTCAGTTCAATTCGTCAGTCAATTTCACTGAAATTCTGTCAAAATTTACTGATGACTTTGCTATAAATGGGTCACTGAATAAAATCAGTGAAAATTTTGACTGACCTATTTTGAGCTAATTTATCAGTTAATTTTGACCTTACTGATGAATCAGCTAAAAATGGATCACTCAATAAAACCAGTGAAAATTTTTACTGTCCGATTTTTAGGTAATTCGTCAGTGAGTTTTGACTGAATTGCAGTCAATTTCACTGAAATGAAGTCAAAGTTTACTGATGAATTCGCTAAAAATGGCTCTGCATAAAATCAGTAAAAACTTTTACAGACAGATTTCGAGCTAATGTATCAGTTAATTATGACTGAATTCCAGTAAAATCTACTGAAATTCAGTGAAAATTTACTCATGAATTAGCTAGATATGGGTCACTGAATATCAGTGAGAGTTTTGACTGATTCAAATTTACAGAATACTAATTAGTAAAATTTAAGTCAAATAAGTAAAAATTTTATCTGATTCAAAAGATAACATTAAGGTGTCCACAATAGGTACCCTTACTCTAGACTCAGAAAAATATCCGATTATTTTAACCAGAATTCTAGTTAGACTCTACTTAACATTCCTTTCCAGTTGTCTTAATCAAAATTCTGGATATTCTGAACCGATTTTTTCGTTATTTTTGAAAATTACTAAAAAATTTGTTACTTCGAAACAGAATTCTGGTTAAAACAACCAGAGAAGAATGTTAAGTAGAGCCTAACTGGAATTCTGTTTAGAATAACCAAACATTTTTCTTAGTGCACTGATAATTTCTCTCTCAAATATAAACTATTCACTCTGAGTATTAACCATAAAAAATATTATTTCCTGAAAGAAAACAAAACACCAAAAACCATCCTCTTCCAGTATAACAAAAAAAAATACAAACATCACCTCTTAATAAACGACACCACAGAAAATTCCAGGGTATCATTTTAATCGGCAGCAAAATGAGAAATAAAAGAAGAGAAAAAAAAACAAAAGGCTGTGTCTATAGAATAAATGATCCACTTCAGATCAAAATAATATCGCTGCAAATTACAATAATGCCCACTGTTTAGTTTGAAATGACTCATAAACGTATAACTTGACATGTAACACATTACATCATCGTGTGCGAGTTGTAACGGCACTGAAAGAGCGATAGTCACGTCCGATATACTGAGTGAAATTCCGCGTGTCTGCCGGTAAGAGATCTCTGTCTGAAGTGTTAGGGATGCATCCCCTTTATGCCAGAAGAAGCTGTGGGCAAGGTTGAGAACTGAGAAGTAGTAAGAGTCGAAGTGGTAGGGCAAAAGAGAGAAGGAGCGACTGAGACGTGAAGCGAGACATTGAGAGCACCACCGAGAGGGTGAGAGAATAAGAGAGAGACAGAGTGAAGTTCAAAGTAAGGGTGGGTGAAGGTAGTGGTTTAGGAACCTAAATTTAGTAGAAGTCCACAGTACAATCCTGCACAAGAGTGAAAGAGAAAGAGAGAGAAACAGAGAGAGAGGGAAAACAGAGAGGCGGCCTGCTTTGGTAGAGGCGGTTTAGGGTGGCAAAAAGAGGAACACACGGGGTCGTTGGGGGTGGTTCTGGGGGTGGGGGATGCCGTGGGGAGGAAAAGGGGGCAGAACGAACTGTTGCTTCACCGAGAAAGCATGCCGTGTGCTTGTGAGCATATAACGCAGGATTTTCCAGAGCCTCCAAACAGGATTTAAGCATTTCCACGACCGACGAGATTTCGTCGTGCCTGACTTCACCACAATTTCCTCCTTCCTGTTGAGCTAACTCACATGACCTTGATACTCCCCTTTTTCGACCTAGATCTCTTCGAAGATAACAATTATTCAGAAAATTTTTTTCATTTCTTTTAATGTGTAATTGTGTCACAATTCTTTATAATATACAGTTAAATTCCAGTTCAAGATGAACCAAGAAAAGTTTAAGATGTTCTGCAACAAAAATGAACTATCATATCCCACTTTAGACGCCTGAAAAAAGGCTATTTTGCGAACTTTTCAAGCTATTTCTATTATAATAGAAATATCTTGAAAAATTATACAATTTATACACTACCGACAAAAAGTTTGGGTACATTTACATTGACCGTTTGAAAAAGCATGCTTTAATTTGAGTGCACGATTTTCAAACATGAATCGTTTGAAAATATAGAAAATTTTTGGTCGAATGCGCTTATATTTAAATTATTTTAATAAACGACTCGAAAAATATTTGACTTGAAAGTCAGAGGTTTTTCAACAAAATTATCGTTTTGAAATCTTGCGTTCAACTCTTCACCAAATTTAAAAAAGAGTTCCCAACAATTTGGCAAAATCATAAAATCAAGAGCAAACCCTACTCGTTAAATCTAGACGAAGAAGATAAATAAATATTAAATAATTGCAGAGTAATCATTAAAAATATTTACTTTTGCAATAAAAATTTTTGGGAAGCCAAAAGTATGAGATTTGTCGAGCGCGTTCAATTGCTTGTCAACGTGTGTAACCTCGAATTTCATCGCAAATTCTCGAGCAAGAGAGCGCCGCTTTGGATTTTAAATACTTAACTAGAAATAAGCTTAACGCAAATAAATAAAATATTAAATGAAGCAATAAATAAATAAAGAAAATGTATAGCAGCAATGTAAAACTATGTAAAATCAATACAAAATCTTTTTACACACATATTAGGAGTGTAAATGAAGCCCAAAAAGAATTACATCAGTATATAT
>JBAGKK010482745.1:0-16782 GCA_037177015.1 Euceroptres primus
CATCTTCGAACGAGGCGCCTTCATATAATTGTAATCGAACTTCACATACAGGTAAGTTCGTTTGATTTTACAATTATCTTCATCATTTATGTCATTTTCAGTAGTTTCTATCATTAAAAGATGAATCACTGGTAACTGTGATTGTTCTTGACTTAAATAAATAGGCACAACTTCTTTCTTTTTCCTTCCTTCAGTCTCAGCCTCACCGTAAACATTTATTCTCAAATTATTCATTTTTTCAATCTTTGGAATATCCGTTAAACTAATAGGAAAATTTATATCATCATATTTTAATACTTCACTAAAGTGAGGATAAGAATTTTTTAAATCTGAATGTTTTTCCGTTGGATATAATGCTGATGTGACTGACCAGAGAAAACAATAAGGATCATCATTTTTAATATTAATCACAGCCTTTTTATTCTGTATATATCTAGGTAAATTAGTAAAAGTTGACAATCCTACTTGGAATGGTGCATGTCTATTAATATTCGCAAGCAAATTCATAATTTTTATCAAAGACCAACCTGATTTTTCTTGTTCAAATTCTTCAACCATATTTAAAACTTGTTCTTTCACTTTTTCTTCAAACCAAACACTTAAATCCGTTGATTGCAAAATTATATTATTTTTCGTTTGAAAATGCTTTATTTCTTCAATCATTTCACCTTGTACCAAAGCTTTAAATCTTCCATAAAAAATAACATTTACTTTCAAGTTTTTATCTTTCTTTAAAAAATTGTTTAGCTTGCTTAATTACCATTGACTTTGTGTCATCAAAAAAATAAAGGAAATCTTTATGTTCTAAATTTACAAATTTTGTAAACATATGGTCCAAGTGAAACTCCAGACTTGACGGTCCACATCAAGCACGTCTCACGATGTTTCAAAAACATTAAGGAAGCAAGAAATCATACAGATTTCATGTAACCTAAGTTATCAGAATAATTTCATTATCACAACATCGACTCTCCATAGCAAAAGAATCGACAAAAGAATTTGAAACTGGAAGAAAAATTCCGCATAATCTTTTGCGTGCGACAAAACAGTGCCATTGCACTCGAACCCTCAAGAAAACATAAATCTGTCATAATAACTTTGTTAAATTCCTGAAAATATTTTACGTGTCAAAAAAATAAGGATAATAACATCAATAATCTTTGAGAACCTTCGAGAACCTTCTACACATTTACCAACCACAGCATCCTTTGAAAATTCTAGACGTCGGTAAATCTCGGTGCCGGAATCTGTGGTCAGAACTGGCCCAGCATATCTACTAAAAACTATCTGAACAACTTGATCTGATCTACAACAATTTTTTTAATCCGTGAAACATTAGCACCTGTCAAAGGTTCTTACCCCGATTCCATACAATGAAAATTGACGGAGCTATTGCATTTGTTTATTCGGCAGAAACGAACTTTTCTCTCTGAAGCCACTTTTATGAGAGTTAAGAATAAAAAGTCGCTTTGCCGCTACATGCATCTGATAGTACAGATCTTCTGGAGTAACAATCATGGACCGCGGTTAATATTCAAACGGCCAAAGGATTGTTACAGCTAAATTCGTCACATTAGACGTCTCAAACTTCAACCACATGGTAATTTACTTAAAACTGAAAAACCTTTCACACCATCTGCGAATTGACCCTGTTTTAATGCTACTTTGACATCTTTTAAATATGTCTCATGTGTTCTGAGTACCAATTCTTTCCTTTCCTTTAAAGCGTACTGCTCCTACATGTGTTCCGTAAATACTGCAGCATGAACAACCATAATATTCGCTGTAACTCATACGATTTTTAATAATTGTCCAAGCCACGCTATCCATACTACAACCTAATGGTTTAATCAACAAATGTGTGCTGCAACCCATGGGCGGATCCAGCATGAGGCGATTGACGCCTCCACACCCCCCCTCCACCCCGAAACCATAAATTATAAGAGGAAAGACAGAGACAGCTATATGTTTTTATGTTCTCTCCCTCTCCCATAAAATCGCCCCCCCCCCCCCGAAAAAATTCTGGATTCGCTACTGCTACAATCAACTTTATGGTTGCTTCGAATTCCAATTTCTGCAAGTTATTTAGCTTGACCGACAAATGATTTCAAATACAAATTCATCACGCTGGATCTGTTTCACTATCACCGATCCACTTACGGAATTCATTCTTAATGAAAATTATATATTATTTATTATCAAAAGCAATGTGTGCAATATCAAGCAAAAGAAAGTGGTATTTTAATGTTTAAAAAATTATTTTCTTCAACACATGCGTGAAAACTACGGGTTTTCGAGCGTGTGAAGCGAGCTGCAAGTTGCTGTTTGTTGACCAGGGAAAAAAACTCGACAACAGAGAAAAAACTCATAACAGGGAAAAAACTCTAAACGTGCTGCTCTCTAGCGGAGAATTTCAACAGCCGTCGCGGTGTTTCAGTATGATGTTTTCGTGACGAGCAGACGACTCATTTATACAGATGAAACATGGTGACATGCTAGAAGTTCTAACCAGACAGTTTATTCAGGACAATTTAATGTTAAGAATTAAATGTACTAATCTGCTTATGAAGCGTACGCGGAGTGAAAAAAGTCGAAGGGTGCAAATGTGTCTTCCGAGTCAATTTTAATGACATATTTTGATGAACTGACGAAAAAATATAAACCTACAACTCTGTGGACACTATATTCAAAGCTCAAGAGTACCATTAACCTCAAAGAAAAAATCGACATAAGCAGCTATAAAACATTGTCTGTTTTTATGAAAAAGCAATCTCGCGGATTTCGCAGCAAACAAGCCAGCGTCTTTACCCCCGAGAAAGTACGGTTGTTTTTGACAAATGTTCCAGACGAAAAATATTTCGCAACAAAGGTAATTATTACAAATTGTATACTTTACTTACAATGTTTTATATCAAATAAAATTCCTTTATGTTCACTGAGTTTATAATAAAAAAATATTAAGAAATTTGATACATTTAAACTCAATTATAAAATAAATTTACTGCGTTATTTACAGATTATCCTCATTTTTGGAGTTTTTAGCGCATTGAGGACCGACGAATTAACAAACGTTCAAATGCAGCACATCAAGCAACAAGGAAATTTGCTACAGGTCCAAGTTTCTAAGACTAAAACAATGCAACCCCGATCCTTCGTAATCGCTGAAGATTGTGTCGCCTACGTAAAAAAATATCAGTAAGTGTACGTCGCAAGTAATAGGAAAAAACAAATTCTCCGCCACGCCAAAATTAATCGCCGAATTCCTCGATTTGCCTGACACTGCGTCATACACGGGACATAGTTTCCGCTGTACCTCCGCAACAGTGCTTGTTGACAAAGGAGCCAATATGAAGACCTTGAAGAGACATGGTAGCTGGAAATCAAACGCTGTTGCGGAATCGTATGTAGCGGAATCTTTAGGAAACAAAACAATGATTGGAGACCTGATAATGTCTTCACTGAAATTACCATCAAACTCAAATAAAAATTGCGATTCCGACGCAACGTCGTCAAAGCGTTTTAAAAGAAACGACTCATTTAATATGATAACTTCTTCGTTCAAAGTAGATTTTAACCCGGAACAAAAGTTATTCCATTTCGAAAATTGTACTAATGTTACAATTAATTACACGAGAAAACCGGTTTAATTTTTATAATTTTTAGACTAAGATTGATAAAGATTATTGAAAAAACTATTGCAAACTGAGATTTTAAGGTAAGAGTGAGTAAAAAAATGATTGAATGTATATTTTTTAATTTAAAAATCATAGTTGATTATTAAGAAGGAAATATTTGTTATTTTTACATTAATATGAATAAACAAAATATTGCAAACTGTTTTATTTTAGAATGGTGGTATGTTTTACTATTCGCAAATTATAGTTATGTAAAAATTAATTACACGGGAAATCCATTGTAATTTTCTAGTAATAGTAATAATACGCGAAAAGCTTTATAATTATTTTCATTAAAAATAAGAAAAATGTAATTTTGAGATACTAGTAGGTAAAAGAATTATTGAAAATGAATGCATTTATGTATGAGGAAATATTTGTGATTTTGAAGTACAGATTGATAAAGATGAATAAAAAATTATTGCAAAATGTTTTCTTTCTTCATTTTAGAATATTGATATTTTTATAATGGTATTTTTAACTTAAGTAACTTTTACTTCACTTACTTAAGGTTTTCTTTTTTTATTTAAGAATATTGGTATTTCTTACTCTCGGGGGGCTTCGCCCCCCAAACCCCCGCCAAGGCTCCGCCCTGGACCCGTTCTACCCCCGCACCTACATGCGTCTCGCTTCACAATACTCGAAAATCCTCGGTTTTCACGCATGTTTTGAAGAAAATATCGTGTGCGCTACGGGAGGAAGGCATTTTTTGCCTCGCGCGATGTTTGCAGAAATAGTTGCACAATATAGTATTCTGTTGGCTAAGATACAAAGGACAATTCAATTGTGGAAAGAATGATCTCACAGCAGGAGACTTTTTGACCGTAATATCCTTGACTACTAAAAGTGACAAAAAAAGGGTCAGTGTCAAAAGGCTTCATGCTGTGCAGGTCTTTCTTTCTCTCTAAAATTGAATTGTCCTTCTGTATTTCAGCCAACAGAAAATAATTTTTTAAACATTGAAACACCACTTTTTCTAGTGGATATTTCACACACTGCTCTTGTTAATAAATAATGAATAATTTGCTTCAATAATGAACTCCGTAAGTTCGTTAATTTTGGAAATGACGCATTCCTAAGCCTTTTAAATTGTAAATTGTATTATAATTGTAAATTCCTAAGCCTTGAAATTTGAGTACTTTTTCACCTTTCTTTGATCATAAAAAACTTCTTAATTGACTGAAAAATTTTATCAAACATTCATAGTACACGGAAAAAATAAGTCAATGAAATTTTACCTGACTGGTCAACCACTTTATGTTAGGGCTGAATTTTTCTAAAATGTGTTATAACTCCTATTAAAGAGTGACAGATGTTGTTGAAATAATGAAGAAAAGTCATCGAATTATTGGAAAACAGTATAGGAACAACAGTTCGAAAATTTGTATTACACAGTTTTCGACGAAATTGTAGAAAACCGTCTAATTTTTGTAATAAAATCATCTAGATATTAAAACATTTCGAATAGATAATTTCCTAAACACAGGCGCGAATAACTGGGGTACGAGTTGCCGAAGAATGACTGTCTTCCAGACTCTAGAATCACGAGATGCGCAGTTGTCACTCACGTAGAGCTACAATTGAATCCAATCCAAAGGATCTCTCAACTCTCTGTTTTCTTTTGATATCTTTTCAGTGATGCTCCACGATTATTCTAAGACCATAAAGAAAAAAATCGTTGGAGGGGTTATTGAAAAAAACTTAATTTAAAATTTTTATTTTCAGGTTATTATGTATATTTTTGTAAAAACAACTGTAAAGTAGAGCTATTTTGGCTAATACTCAGTATTTTGGAAACGACAAAAAGTACCTAGACGCTAAACATCTTTGCACATCCGGGACCCATTAAAATTTTTGAAAAAGTGGAAAAAATGCACTTTTTATCAATTTATTGAATATTTCTCCATTTGAGTGCAATCTACTCTGAGGTTGTAAGAAAAAAATTAAAGCGTATTAAATTCCCCGTAAAAATAAAAAAAATTAATTTTATATTTCATAAAGTTTAGGAGCTGCAGCCTTCGGAAGTTATATTTTGTTGAAAAAATAGATTGAAAAAAAATTAGTTTTAGTTTTTGTGAAATAGCTGTGCACTGAAGAAAAAAATAGTAGCAATATGAGTTAAAACAGATGAAATTTCTTGCAAATCTAAAAAAAATACAATGTTCTATCTTACATAGGTTCGAAGTTATAGCGATTTAAAAAAACACCCCCTTTTATAAACATTCATTAAACAGCAAATTTTCTTCAAATATTATGTTCCTGATGCACCTTTCGTAAAGACTTATTCCCACAATAATAAATGAATGTTGCGGTTCAATATATTTTTGTTTTGTCATTGAGTTTATGTCAGTCTGATTGTCTGTCATTATTAGAAAATATGGCCGAAAGCAGAAACCCACGATGAAAATCGCCTCAAAATTTGTTTTGCTATGTTTAGGAAAAACGAAAGTTATGATACGCGTCCAAGGAAAATTGAAAGGTCAAGCAGAGAAGATATTTGAGTATGATGCTTTGAATGAAAGGTTACCCCTCGTTTTGTGTTTCAGTTGCAAAAGAAATTTATACATCATCAAGAAAGATACAGAAAACAAAGTAAAATTATCACTCTTTTCTGATCTTTAACCGCTGAAGAAAATCAATAGATTGAGTAGCAACTCTCTATGTATTTGCCATATTTGCCAACTTGCAAGGAAACTGGTACCCACAAAGTTGGCAAATATGGCAAATACATAAAGAGTTGCTACTCAATCTAGTGATTTACTTCAGCGGTTTAAGATCAGAAAAGAGTGGTAATTTTACTTTGTCTTCTGTGTCATTCTTCATGATGTATAAATTTCTCTTACAATTGGACTACAAAATGAGGGGTAACCTTTCATTTGAAGTATCATATCTCCTCTACGTGACCTTTCTATTTCCCTTTCACGCGTATCATAATTTTCGTTTTTCCTATAAACATAGCAAACAAATTTTGAGACGATTTTTATCGTGCGTTCCTGCTTTCGGCATATTTTCTGATAATGACAAGCAATCAAACTGACATAAACTCAATCAAAAATATATTGAACTGCAACATTCAATTATTATTATTGTGGGAATAACTCTTTACGAGAAGTGCATCAGGAACGTAATAATTAAAGAAAATTTACTGTTTAAAGAATTTTTGTAAAAGTGGGTGTTTTTCAAATCGCTATCACTTCGGACCTATGTAAGATAGAACATTGTACTTCTTTTAGATTTACAGAAAATTTTATCTGTTTTAACTCATATTGTTACTATTTTCATCTACAGTGCACAGAGAATTAGCTATTTCACAAAAACTAAAGCTAATTTTTTTGCAGTCTATTTTTTCAGCAAAATATAATTTCCGAAGCCTGTAGCTCCTAAACTTTATGAGATATAACATTAATTTTTTTAGTTTTACGGGGAATTTAATAC
The DNA here is from genome assembly GCA_037177015.1 of Euceroptres primus. Lineage (NCBI taxonomy): Eukaryota > Metazoa > Arthropoda > Insecta > Hymenoptera > Figitidae > Euceroptres > Euceroptres primus. Next base: position 7,110 of record JBAGKK010482745.1, read on the forward strand.
ACTTTAACTTTTTCTTCATACAACCTCAGAGTAGGATGCACTCAAATGGAGAAATATTCAACAAACTGATAAAAAGTGCATTTTTTCACACTTTTATTTTTTAATGGGTTCCGGATGTGTAAGGATGTTTATCGTCCAGGTACTTTTTTTCGTTTCCGAAATAGCTCTGCTTTACAGTTGTTTTTACAAAAATACACATAGTAACCTTAAAATAAAAATTTAAAATTAACTCTCCATTAGACGCAACCGACCTGACAGGCCATCTCAAGTTGTTTTCGCTCATCTCTCCTACTACAGAGCGCACAAGGGCTTGACCTTTATAGTATTCGTTAACCAATATAAACTCTTTCGAAACCCTCGAATCAACTTTTTGGCAGACTACGTAAAATGTGACTGTGATCCTTCAAACCTGCCAGGCTCCCTGCACTCGAGCGGACCAAGTCGCCAACAAATTAGCAAAAAGAGAAACTTTCATAATCAAAACTTGAAATTTTACTCTCAGAGGTTTTTTCGAGTTGCCGATAACAAATTTAATGTCTATTCCACAAAAAACCAAATGGTGGATGCAATATGGTGTACACTTGTATAAACAACTTATTCCATTTCGATGCCAATCGTCATTCTTGAGTTTCATGAATCGATGATAACATATTTGTTGTCATTTTTACAAAAAACATAATGGCAGATGCAATATGGCGGAAAATATTTTCGAAAACTCATCTCATTCCAACAAAACGCGAATTTAGACTATAACACAGCCACACAAAAAAAAGTCTGGTCTTTTGACGAGACACATGTATTCCTATGTATTTTGAGACGCTGAATCCGAATCTGAGGTCAAAATAGCGATTGCTAAAAAAGAGTAATTCCCCTAGTCAGAGGAAAATCGAAACCAAACACACCTCACACTTGTAAAAGAAAAAACGCGCGAATAAAATTTGAATTTCGGTTATAATAATAATACGTAGCCACGATTTTTCAAAACAAATTTTGTGTCACGCTTGTTTTGTTTCAATCCTCCAGAGTAGCGAAGAAAGTCCTAACGCCATTCCTTTCTAGATTCTGAACTGAAAATGATGGGATATTGTTGGGTACTATTATTGCTGTTCCTTTCCACCATCAAGGGGAGGCCAATAGGGAGTCCGATGAGGTAACCTACCAAATTACTCCAGACAAGCCAGCAGTGGTATTTATTATGAATACCAAAGGACCATGAGACGAACCATCAGTATCAATGAGAATAAGTCAGGAGGCTTATTCAGTGCCACGACGCAGAGAATCCAATAAAGGTCCAGCAATGAACAATCCAGTTTGCGGACGTCTACCTATTCCTACCACTGTAACCACAACAGCAGCTTCGAGACCAACGACCTCGAGAATGGATCAGAAGATCCATCCTGTATCAGAAGTGAACGAATCTATCCCACGAACTTCAGGGAAGATGGTGAGCACCTCTGCTCAGTTCACCAACGCTGTTGCCACCACAAGTAACGCTGTTCACGCTATTCCAATTTAGGGTGAACCCAATAATGCTCCAGTCTAAAGAAGGAACATTTCAAGCTATGCAAACGACTACCAACTTATAACATCTGCGAGGGCAGCATACCGATATATGAGTCTTCCCAACATGAATCATGCGAAGACCAATTACTGCGCCAGCCGACGCCAGAGATTCTGCGAACCTGTGACATCAGGATAACGTATAACGAGCAGCCCATTTGGATTAATCTAGACACCCACCCTGGGTGCCTGGCTCTATTCGTTACTGCAAGAATCATCTGCAAAAATAAAATTTGCTACCAAAACTGACGTTTCAGTTCAACTTTCCGGAGTAGGGCTGATACAACTAGCCCGAGTATGCGAGATGAGGACAGCAGAAGGGACATTGCCTACCAAAACCAGCCAGCAAGGACCAAGCGAGGTCATCTATGATCCCGACCTTAAACTGAATCTAGTAAGAGTTTCACCGATGCTAAACCGAATACATGAATTGACACCTCTATTGAATTCCACTCCAGATCATCCAGTAAGAAATTCCGAAGATGAAGAGAGGCACTACAAAACCTCAGAACACTGAATGACCTCGAACAACAACTCTACAAGTTGTTGTAGAGTTACAAAAAAAAACACCTCCAACACCAAGCCATGTGGATCCATGGATCTTACCTGGGGATTGAACTGCTGCTGATCGGACTAATAATGTATTGCTGCCACGCTAATATCTGGGCAGGAATACTAGTCCTAGGACAATGCCTTTGCCGAAAGATAAATTCAACCTTAAGAATAAACCGGGAGGTTTATTCGATACCGAAATGCAGAACTCCAATGACTTCGAGAAGAGATCAGGAGACTCCTTCCACTTCAGGAATAACAAACCCTAATCTGCAATATCCAGAAGCATCAATGAGCACCTCTGCTCAGTTCACCAGCGCTGTCGACACCATCAATAAAGCCGTCCACGTTGCTCTGACTTTAGTACAACAGGAACAACCCGCGTCGAAATTTCCTGCAAACCCGAAAGTTTCTATGCCGACACAAATTCTACAACCTGTATAACTAGGATAACTATAAAAAGAGGTTATTTTTTCATACCAATTACGTCAAAAGAGAAAAAAGAAAAAACAAAAAGGGAATTGAATTTTTGCTAAGTGGCCAAGGGTTATCGTCTATACGGAAAATTTGTCGTTATTTGCTAAATCAATTCCTAACGTCATCGATTTAATCGAGCCATGAAAAAAGTCTTTTTTTTCAATTACTAAGTCTAATCGAATTTGACCAATTTCTGTCTCTGGAACTATTAGTGTATAAAGAAAAAAAAGGAGACACGAACAGCCCGGGGAGGCATTGAGGGGATGAGAGTGGTGACCTTATTTTTGAATGTTTCCTGAAATTAAGGGTCTTCAGTCTGTTCCCATCACTGTCTCCCTGAGTCGAATTTTCCGAGAATTCTTTCTACCAACGAGCTATATTTAAAGAAAATGAAAATACATTATAATAATAAAATAAAAAGAGGAGGGATCGTTTCACGTCTCCGCACTGACCCTATCTCCGGATATGGCCCGTGACATCCAGGACCTCCGCCCGCGCGAACGCGGATTCTGCAGTCCATCTCTGAAATAAAAGTAAAAATACCCTCTGTTAAAAAAAAATTAAAAGCTAATCGGAGACCGAATTCTTTAATAAAATGGGTAAAGAAAATCGGTCTAAACGCAAGAAATAAATATAAAAGGGTTGGTTGTTTTCCTCAACGGATTGCTTAATTATTATTGAAACGTCGGACACGCTTACCGTCGCCCAATAGCCCCTCTTGAGGTAGCAGCGCCGCTCATCGTCCCAGGTGTACTCCTGATGCAACTTGGCCCAAGAATAGGATTTCCGGGAAGACTTCACCAGGCACGAGTGAAATGGCCAGATATTTTTGGCATCCACCCGCAGGGGTGCCTCCTTCCAAACACCAAAAGTCACTACAAACCTAAATGAAATCCAATAGGATCAGTTTTCAGGATTGCAAGAGTAAATTTAGCTGGCGAAATTTGGATCAAATAAATAAATTAAATGGATCAATAAAATAAACTAATCAAACAACTTAAATAATAAAACAGATAAATATTAATCAAATGAACCTGAGATATTGAATTCATCGAATTAAATAAAAATTTGAATGGGATGAATGAAATAAATTCAATTAAATCAATTTGAATTATATTAAATTAGATAAATAAAATAAATTCAATATAAATAAATAAAAATGAATTGAATAGACTCAATGTAAATAAATTAAAATAAATCAAGCAAATAAAACCCGAATGAACTAAATAAATATAAATTCTGAATTGATTAATGAATTGTAATTTACAAATTCATTGGAGAATTATAATTTATAAATTATTGGAAAGTTATAATTTATAAAATTAATAAGAAATTCTGAATTGATTGATGAATTGTAATTTGCAAATTCATTGGAGAATTATAGTTTATAAATTGTTGGAAAATTATAATTTATAAAATTATTAAGGAATAATAAATTCTGGATTGATTAATGAATTGTAATTTGCAAATTCATTGGAGAATTATAATTTATTAATTATTGGAAAATTATAATTTATAAAATTATTAAGGAATTATAAATTCTGAATTGATTCGGAATTGTAATTAAAAATTTATTAATGAATTATAATTCATAAATTTATTGTAAATTTATTGAGAATTATAATTCATGAATTTATTGTAAGTTCGTTTCTGTCAAGCAAAAACCGAAAAGCACTAGAAACTCCTGCGCGGAATGTAAAATCAAAATTCAGAAGCTATAAGATCGAGTGCAACACCTAGATTAACCTGTAAAAGGACAATTACATTGTTGGAAATTTGTACGAGAATTTTCGGAAATAACCGAAGCTTCACGCAGTTGCATGTGACTGAGGATTCAGTTACAATTTAGCTGAATGTAAATGAATCAAGGAAAATTAAGTTGCAGTATTGTAAATTTCAATTGTAAATTTTTAGATACGTTTTTGTGAAAGTATCCTGAGATTTATAATATTTCTGTTACTTTCGTAACCCAAAAATTTCGGAAATTTACGAGCATTTCAAACAGTGTAGTTAACCAATCAGGAAGCTGAAAAACATTAAAATTCATAGATGTCTAAATCAAAATTGTTCTTAGAGTGTTTTCTTTCTTTGAGTGGCCACTTTTCGGGGACGAAAAATGGAAAATCCGTGGTGGTTGTTACGAGCGATTCGGGCAGGCGGATTGTTTTTCTTAGAAAAATAGCATTGAACCGCATCCTGTAAAAAATCTCGCGCTATGTTACTTTGACGCCTCGACTCAGCTAATTTACGAACTCCAGAAACCAAATGCAACCTGAGCCGAGGCGATAAAGCGAGCAGCTTAGCAACTCTGGCTGCCCGAACTAAATTCCATAGCCTCTCGACGAAAGAAAAATACACTGAACGCGCGGTTCTTTGCTGAGCGAAATACTGCTTCCAGGAAGTATTTTATCCATACTAACACATTCAAATTTGGACAAGGGGTCCGAAGGGACGAGGAGAACTGAACTCGGAGCTCAGCGGTAGCGTGACAACAAAGTGCGCAATAGTGACGCAGTAGTCTATGCGTCGGTCAGCGTCGGTTCGTATCAGTTCGTTTTGAATGTTCTGGTTATGCGTTATGTGTAATAATTCATAAATAATGACCGAATCAAACTTAACAGTAAAGTAGACGTTAAACTAAACTTATATTTAAAAAATATTTTTCACTCGTGACAAAAATCAAACAGAAATAGTTCACACGACCCTGACTAGTTTACGTTTAGAGTCACTCGCTTTAGTGCCAAGGCCATTGAGGCAACCCTCGAAACCGGCATTAAATTGGGCTTTCAGTGTAACTCGATTAAATAAAGATTATTATGTGATGTTAAGGTCCAAAAGCGCTAGGACTTTAACATTCATTTTATTCGACTTAATATTCGCCCTACGGAATTGTTATTAAAAATTACAAATCGGAACTGAACGATGGAAATACATTATAAGAATGAACACACATTTTATGCATGTAAAATGTGTGAAGAATGATGAAAAAGAGAGAAGGAGAGAGAGTGTAAAGCTCTTGAAGAACGGAGGGAGAGAGGGAGTCAAATCGTTCAGGGGATGATTCGCTCTCCGCGGATACGCGGCTTGCTCGCCGATTTCTTGTACCCATGCTTCGTACATACACCCCCCGCCCCTCCACACCACGGTTGCCACACTCCGCATTCCATGCTAGTATGCAGTTTCTACATGCTATAGGCACCAATACCTCGATGCGCTCGACCAGGCACCGCAAGGCCCACGCTCCATACTATCCCCTCCCGCTCCGCTCCGTCCCTCGTCCGTAAGTTTACCATGCCTTTCTTGACAGCTGACGTTCAAAACAACAAAACCTGCTGTACCAATTCAGGAGATAAAAATCCACCGCTATTTTCTCAAATTAAAATGAAAGGAAATATTCATTTCTTTCATTTTTATCAAGCTAGAGAAATCCGAATTTACAGATTCTAATTAAGTACTCTAGCACAAATTCTAAATTATTTTAGAATAATAAAATAGGTACCTAGTAGTTATTAAATTAATAACGCTAAAATATTCAACGCAGCATTGATTCTAAAAACTTGAGAATCCAGAAGAAATAAGTCAGGTGATATTTCCGTCAGCAAAAATTCACTTAGAAACAGTGCATGGCAACACCTTCCAATTTCCTGCTTCCTTCTACTATCACCTGTGTCCAATCAAAATTCCCTTATCTAAGCAAAAACCCCTACCGATTTCACCCTGTGATGAATCGACGAGGCCCATTGAGAGCCATCAAAATTCGCAGTTTGTTGGGTCGTCTTGAGGAGTGAAGGAGCTCCAAAACAGTAAACTCTTCTGTCCGTCCGTGGATCCGGGATTTTAATCTATAAAGTTAGATTTCGCAAATCGGGCTGGTCTGTCCCCGTAAGTGCGTTGGAAAACGCCTGGAGATTGTAAAGTATGCTACCCGGGGACACTTCTAAATAGATTAGCGAACGGACGTTAAAACTAAAATCACTCATCCGGTGAGAGCCGACCGGAAGGTGTAGGACGGTCGAGGGGTGAAAAATTAATCTCGAACCGCGGAATTTTTCCTCGGGTAACAAGGAATCTGTCATCGGCGTATCAATACGCGACCCGGTTACTACTCGCAGAAAGTGAGTGAAGGACTAGAGTCACCTAAGGGTGACGAAAAGTGAAAGTTTCGGCCCAACTTGAAACAAATAGATGCAAAGAACTCCCACCTCCCTCTCCATTTTCTTCGAGCTGGTAACATAAGGTATTGTAAGACATCTAACACGTAAGGTAAATGTATAAGGTATCGTTATAGGTTATAAAAATTCTGTTCGACGCGGACGTTATTTTCTTATGCAATCGAGCCTTCAAAATTGTATATTTTTGGAATTCTCTTTGTTAAATAAATTTTCATTTTAATTTGTGATTTTGAGCCTGAAACAGTCGTTTCCTTTTCTTACTTTCGACCCCTTTTTCAGAATATTTAAATAAAAATAAAGCGCAGAAATAATTGCTGGTGGCAATCGAACCGACAGGAAGAGGGTAAGATCCCATACAAATAAAAACAAGTCTCTCGGCACTTGGCAGCTTCTAGCCTCCGGGACAACGATAATTAATTATTTTAATTAATTTTGCTTGTTCGTGACACCACAATTTTTTTAACGTCAAAAACCCCTATATTTTGTGCAATTTAAAAAACCGCAAATTCGGTGATTCTGCCTTTCAACATTCGCCATATTGGATCCACTATTTTAAGTTTTGCAATTCTAACGTCAGAATCGTAATCAGTGACCCCAAAAACCCGCATACATCAAGTTTCAAACGAGTTGAAAAAAATCGCTAATTCTGCGATTCTGCCTTTCAATAGTCGTCATATTGAATCCACCATTTTGAATTTTGCAATTTTAACATCAGAATCGTAATCAGCGACCCCAAGAACCTTAAGATAACTTTCTATAACAATTATTTCTGATGTCCTTCTCGAGTGAATACAGGTGGCCTGTCAGGCACATTGCGTCTAAACTAGGAAGTTTAAGAGTTGCGTCTAACGGAGGGTTAATTATTTAATAATTAAGTGTATTCAATAATTCCTCCAACGATTTTTTTCTTTATGGTCACAAAATAATCGTGCGGCATCACTGAAAAGATATCAAAAGAAAACAAGGAGGTGAGAGACCCTTTGGGTTGGATTCAATCGTAGCTCACCGTGCACTGTTCATTTCATGGTTGCGTTATAGTGACGTTAGTGTGAAGAGGTATGGAAGGAAGCAAAAAAGAAAAGTCCAGAAATAAATAAATTAAATATTAATTTCATGACATTTATTATATTATTAAATATTATATTATATTGCATATTTTTATAATTATGTTTTTTTTCATATCAAATCAATGTAAAAAATAAAAATATCAAATTTGATAATCCACCTAATATTAAAAATTTGTGAAACAAAAAAATTATCGATGAAATAGGGCATAAATATTTCTCACTCGGTCCTGCATTTTTCAGAGGTGGAACATGGGTAAGAGTTTTCCAATCAATACCATCTGATCCGCAATGGCTTAGAGGCTTAGGTGTTAGGGATGCGATGCGTTAAAAATAGGTTAAGGCTTAAGGTAGTTTTAGACTTAGGTTCGAATCCGCAGCGGTTTAGGATTTTTAATAGCGTTCTAAGCGTTAGATTATATGTGTAGTGATCGTGTATGTACAATATTGTATATAAAATAATATGATATAAATTAAGTATAATAATAATATTAAAAGCAATTAAAAAAAATTTTTTTTCTAAACTGTCCTATACATTCTACGAAATTTTCGTGAACAGTCAACGAGAGATTCGTTGACTGACTGCGAAACTTTAATTCGTGAATGTTATACAGGTTCTATTTCTCTGTATTCAGATTTTCGTGCACAATCTTTTAGAAATATTAAAATTGCGGTTTATTTTTTAATAAATGATTAACGATATTATAGATTTTCTCATTTCCAATTTTTCAATAACTTTCAAACCTTTTCTGAAGTGGTAGACGCAATCTGTTAAAATTTCATTGACTTATTTTTTCCGTGCTCAGAGGATATCTGAAGGGTTGCAATGCAAAACGAGGTAAGGAACAAAACAGCAATTATACGGGTGAGCGAAGAAACGTTGTGTAAAATCTAGTTCAGAATTAAAAAGTTTGATTGGAAATATGCTTCGAGTTATGACAAAATATAGTCCGAACACGAAGTAGAATAAGGAGTCTCGTCTCTGTTACGAAAAATAAGCCCTGTTTGTGGATCTTTAATGGTGGCCAAACTATAATTAGCAGACTTGGCGATCCTTGCGGGAAAATCTTATTCGTTGAGGCTTGATCACGTGATATAAGATCACGTGGTCTTGCTATCACGTGACTACGTGTCAACGAATAAGATTCTTTTGCAAATTTTTCCCGCAAGTAATAAAATTCAGATATTTTCTTGCTGAAACGTGAAACTATTTCAATATGTGGCTTTTCTGTACTTGACGCTACAGAATAATGACTAAAATATAATTTAAATTGTTTTTGTCAATGAAAGATTAAAGATATGTTTATTTTAGGTAGGAAATGAAATCTGAGAACAGGAATATGAATAGGAAAAGGTCTCAGAACTTAATAAAATAAAATAATACAATTTTTTCACGATAACTGCGCACGCGCAAATCTTTTTGCAAGCACAACTTTTTGAAGTGAAACTTCTTTTGGGACGGGAGTGAATTGAAAAAAAAAACGAATAAACGTGACCTCTTACGAACGTACGAACGGATATATCTCTGTCTCTCTCTTACAAGTATACTTCCTATCTTCCTATACCTTCTCTCTCTAATCGCGCCTTCCTTTTGTGCGTCGATTCGCAATTTCTCTAAAGCAGCGTTCTCCAAACTTTTTATGTCTATGGTAGCTCGCGACAGAGTCACCCTGAGCACCCTTTTTTTCTATTCCTGGTTGACCGCCTGGAACCCATGGGTCCCTGGCTTCTATTCATTTGTAAATTTTAGAAGGGAAGAATTGTAAAACTGAAAATATTATTAAAATATTTTATTTTAGCTTGTGTGTAAAGTAAATTATTTTATTTAATTATTTAATTTGTATTTAA
>JBAGKK010482766.1:0-16781 GCA_037177015.1 Euceroptres primus
GGGGCCCGTGATGTTCACAGTTCTTTTCAATGATAGCAAAGACCTAAATAACGCAAAAAAAATTATTTTCGCGGATGGTACGAAACTGTACATTGAGATTATTAATATAAGGGATTAAATAATGCAGTGATGATATTTTAATAATGAAGATTGCAGTAAACCTAGTAAAATAGTATTATTTATATAATACTATTTTACTAGATATATTTTTATTACCACTGCATTATTTTATGACATGTTATTAATTAAGATTGCTGTTAGGGCATATCTCAGAAACCTTTCACTATTGGGTCTCATAAAGATATCTAGGTAATTTTAATAAATATCAAACTAATTTTTGTATTAAGGTATGTATAAAATATATTACACAAAGGGTTTTAAATAGTATGTAATTGAAGTTTGAATGTTCGATTTTTAATGAAGTCAGCTTGTCCCGATCCACATTTTCATATGCTTTTTATGCTTAAACTCTATCACGAAATAAGAAAAGGCTATAAAACAAAATGTATATTTCAAGCTAATTAAAGCAGAATCATGTTTATTCATGAGGATCTGCATTTTGTTCAATACGGACGAAGTCACAGGCTTCAAAAGTAAGTTCCTCGAATTTTGACATTTCGACTGTAACACTTAAATTTGCAGACTTTTTGCAAATAAGCCAGCTTGCACGCGATAAAAACTTATTGAAACTCAAAATTTAGGTAATAATAGAGGATAAGGGCCAATCTAAACCATTTTGCTGATTTTCTTATGAGAGGAATCATAATTTTAAACAAATTTTGTTGTTACAAAATTTAAAAACGACCGTAACACACATGATACTCCTTGAAATATAATCAAAAGTTTCGGAAAAGTTTATAAATACTTTTTCACGGTTGTTCTTCAGCTTTCTGTGATTAAGCTCAAGGAACAAATACTTAATTTCTAACTTGTAGCAGGAAATTATAAATCGCTACGGTCGATCATAAGGGTTAAATTAAAAAATTAAAATTTGTTCACTGTGAAATTGCTGATTTACATATCTCGAGTGACGTCACAAAAGGAAACTATCATATTTTTGGTTACTTCATACTTCTTAAATTTTTTGTAATTAATTACCCAATTAAATCATTTCTTTTCAAAATTTTATTTTCATTTTCTAATTTTCAAATTTTCGTCAACTGACATTCAAATGTTTTTAAATGCAAACGAAATACCGATAGATCCACTTCTTTCGCAAAATCAATTTTTTTATTCTTCAATAATGATTTTAAGACAATAGTTATTGACAGTCCATCTGCAGAATATGATTTTGTAGAACTTATAAATAATATAGAAAAATTCCCAGTGTTGCGCTTACAGAAATTTTGTCCTTTACTTTTTCACTGAAAAGTGAAAGGTTTCTGAGATATACCCGTGAACAATTAATTATTAAACATTTCGCAGATAATCATAAGCACTTAATGTTGAACTGACAATGAGTCATTATTGTTAAAGGGCTCACCCTTTTGATGATATATTTCAAATAAAGAGATTATTCTGTGGATCACTATAATGAGGTTTTGAAGAACGACAAGCAACTTAATTAATTATTGTGACAATGCGAATATTGCTGACTGAATACAGACTGACTGGAAAAATTAATATTTTGCATATCAATTCACTATGGTTAAATTTATTATGAAAGAAGTTCTGATATTTATTTTAAAAAACATTCTGAATTACATAATTTACATATTCAACCACCTCAAAGTCACAAATAAATACGTATAATTTCAAATAGAATTTCATGTCAGCATACTTTCTTGTTTGCTTTGTATTATTTACTTATTTACTGTATCTTGGATGCAGGATGATCTTTAAAGCTCTCTATGGTTTCTAATCTGACGTTATATGGAGAATATACTTTGCGAGGGTTAAGAAAGCCATGAAAGAAAAGTTTAAAGAATTGATTTATTACTTATTTGATTATCCGATGCCGAATTTAAAATCTTTCACTTGAAGAAAAAATTTTTCATTAAACTTTTAATAATTTAAAGGTTTCCCGTGTACAAGTTTAAATAGAAAAAATTATCGGTTAATAAAAGTGAGAATCAGTGCGAAACTGTGGAAAGCGTTTCTGCATAAGACTATTTCCAACTTAAATTAAACATACTTTTTAATTGTTGTATTTATTAAATTCTCTGAGTTTCCGTACCAAGGTTTTCGCCATCGTTCCCAGTAATTAGCTTTTACAGAAAATAACTTTACTAACTCAAATCAAGAAAATAGTTTCGCAACGTGTCACTTAATAAGTCTTGTCGGAAAATTTAAACTAAAAGTATTAAAAACAATTCGGTACTTAATTATATTTCTGATTTTACTTTTAAAATAATCTATTTAGATTTTATAAATGAGTTAACCGATTTCGTAAACAATAACCCGATTTTTGTACAATGTACAGAGTTTTATCTGGCTTATTTCTTTTTCAGACTACCTACATCTTAATGTATTCAAATCAGAGAGACTCTCAGTTTTAGTAATTCTTTTGTTCTCCTTTTTCTGTTAATTTTGCAAAATTACTTAGTGTCCCTGAGGTAACTAAGTTTGTCAGATACCTGCTGGTCATAAAAGGGGTAGAATGGGTGAATTCTCCAGCGAACAGTGAAAACTACATTTGATGTGCTGACATACGTGAAACTGCGACACAGGCTTTTGTTTTTTACGATAAAAGTGACGGCGACAGAAAAATGGGGAGTGCAGAATTATTTTTCACTGTGACTTGAGTGCACCGTCCCAAATTGAATCACCGTACCTACATTTTGAATAAGTCAACGGCCACTCTCAAAAATTCAAAATCAGCAGGTGACTTATCCAAAATATAGATATGGTGATTCAAATTTGGATCGACTGAGTAAGTAGTAGGATATTTTATTTTATTTATTTACATTTATTTATTTACTTGATTTATTTATTTACATTTATTTCGAAAAACTACGCAACAGTAGGTCACTAAAATTTTAAAAGTTTTTGTATGCTATATATAAAATATATTTTCATAAAAAAATATTCATAAAATTCATTATTGAGTTGTTTTTAATGTTGTTTGCTTCTGGTGGAAAAATTCGAGATGCGAATTTACTGACTCATGAATAATTATGTATAAAGTTTTAGAAATAAATTTTCAACTGAAATAATTATTATAAGAAGAAAAGAGAAAACAATTCAATATCGCGAGGTAGAATAAGCCATTTTTATTTTCATGCAGAAAATCAGTTTTTTTCATCTCATACATTTATTATTCATATAATATCTCGAGAAAATTTCGTGGAGTTGTGCTAACTATTGAGTTCAATATTATGATCAGAAGATTGAAGAAAAGAAATTTACTATTTCATAATTTCCCCTGCATTTTTCAACGGACGCTAAAATCAGGATTAAAATTAACACTTTTTTTCAAAATACCAAATAAAATATAATTTTTGAGTGGAATATGATCAGTAAAAACGAACAGTTTAAAAGCGATATTTTCAGTGATGCTGTAAAACCAATCTTTCAATAATAATAATTATCAATTTTTATCTTTATCGTGACTCAAATTTCTTACTTGCAGTACATAGTTATTGTTCACTTGCAGATGACGAATTTCTCAAGAAAAGAGAATACAAAGCATGCAAACCGCTAAATAAATATTGCTATGGAACATCTAAAGATAAAAAAAAGACTGATGATATATTCTCAAAAACTTAAGAAATATGAAAATTATTTTCAATTTAGAAAATATTTCGTACTGTGATTTTTCAACAATTACAATTAAATTAAAATTACAATTTCACAATTAAAATGCGTACATGTCACAGATGAGTTATTCAAATCGCTATAAAAAATGTTTCATGTTTGAAGACTGATTACACAAAATTATTTCCACAAGAGTTTAAATTCTTAAGAAACATAGAGTAGTTTTTTTTATTAACAATAATATTGAAGCCTGAGAATATAATATAAAATTGGTTCGAGATTTTAACTGTTTGATATGTTGATGTCCAATTTAATTTGAACTGAGGGGGAAAACAAGGATAAGAAAGAAAATTTTTTGGAAAGACAGTGATTGATGATGAAGTGCGACGAGAGGAAACGCGAAATGTTTTCGCGGCGGGCGTGTAGTGAAAGTGGACCACATCCAGGAATTCCAGGTTCTGGAGGACATCTTTGGGGAAAGAGAAATCAGGGTAGAACATCAGCTCCAGTCGTTGGGACTGCTAAACCTCCAGCCATTATTTTGAGAACTAGAAGAAGTTGGCCTGTAGCTCCAACTCATTGTAGAAGGTAAGATTTTGCATTGAAAATTTAAATTTATTTCTGATATAAACTGAAATATTTAAAAACTGAGATCTACTAAAATAATTATGCAAATGATATTAAAACTAGCTGTGAATTCGATTTCGGGTGTTTCCACGTAGTCTAGATTTTTTGGTGCTCATATCATGAGCACTTTGCTTCTTCGTAATGATGAAATAGCAAATAGATAATTTGCTTCCTCACAGAGAAAGAATTACTTATTTTAATAAAATTGTAAATCTCAATTTTTTTCAATATTATAAATGATTTAAATTTTCTTAATCTTCAATAAAAATGTAGTATTATTATAGGTCAATTGATTCGTTAGAATTCTTTCTTTTTATGGTTGGACATTGAAAACTTAAAATTGTAAATTTTCAATTTTTCAAAAATATTTATGATATAAATGAACAAAATTTTCTTAATCTTTAATAAAATGTATTAATATAATAGGTCAATCAATTCGTTTAGAGCCAAGGAATCTTCTCTCCTCATGCATTAACTGTGAATTATGAGAATGAAAAAGTTTTAATGATAAAAACCGATTTTTTTAAGTATTATAAAAGTGCTAGAAAAAAATTCAATGAATATTTTTTGAAATCCTTGGATCTGATTTGAGATATTAGCACTTAGAATAAGCCCTTCAAATTTCATGAAATTATCTACAACTGTACTCAAGTTATCGTGTTAACAAAAAAGTGTGACACACAAACACACACACACACACACACACATCGGAACAATTCTTCAGAACATTGTATTAAAGATTTACCAATTAATGAATGTTTAATTAAATGATTTTATAAATTTTCAAAAATGTAACCATTACAAAGTTTTCTTTATGACGAAGCAAAATCTGTTTACCATACAATTTGCATTATTTGATGTTGACTGCAACAATCACAATTTATTAAAATAACAATAAATGTCTAGCAGCAACGTTCGAAATCGAACAAGGTGGAAAAATTGAAAATTTTTTTTCAAAAAGTGACCAAAAGTGACTAAAAAGTGACCAATAAATTTTCAGTTTTAGATTTCCGAATTATCAGTTATGAAATTGACGAATTTTAAATTTTTTAACAAATCGATTTTCCGAAATAAATCTACTGCAATTCTCTAGAATCTTAAAAAAATCCCCAGGAATCTTCAGAATTTGTTTAGAATCTAAAAAATACTCCACGAATTTCTAGATTTTCAAAAACTTTGGGACTTCCTAAAATTTTATAAAATCCTTCATGAAATCTTCTATACCTTTCAACAACCTTTTAGAATTGTCAAGAATACCTGTTCTTTAAATACTCGCACATTCGTTCAATCTTCTCAAATCCCTCAAAATCCTTTAGAATCTCTTAGATTTTTTTTTTGAATTTTTTAGAATCTTCCAATTTTAATTCTTCCGAAGTCTTCTAAAATCCTTAACATTTTCTAAGACCTATCAAGAAAATCTTCTAGGATCTTTTGAACTCTTACAAAGATATCCAGAATTTTTCAGTCTTCTAAAATATTTTAAAATATTCTAAAATTTTCAAATACACCCCAAAATTCATTATAATTTTCAAAAATATTCTACCCCGTTACAGAATCTTATAGAATACTCAAAAATCTTTTTAATTTTGCGATAAACTTCTAAAATCTTCTATTCCCCTCGAGATTTTTTTTCTAGATTTGCAAAAATTCTATAGAATTTTAAAAAGCTACTGAAAACAATCCAGAAGAATTCTTCAAGATTAGAAGAGTTTTTTGTAGATATTAGAGGGTTGCAAATAATTCTGCAGAATTCTGAAAATTCTAAAGTTCAGAATATTCTTGAGAATTCTAGAAGATTCTGGAACACTAGCATATTTTGTAAAGTATTAAAGAATTTTGGGATATTCTTTAAGATTTTATAATATTATTATAGAGGAACCCAAAAACCTATAAAAGATTATGAAAGAATCCCGAAGAATCTAAAAGATTACAGAAGATTCTTAAACAGTCTCGAATATTTTTGAGAATTTCGAGAGGTTCCAGATAAATGTTGAAGTTTCTAAAAGATTTGAGAAAATCCCGGGAGTCTTTTGTAGATTTCCGAGAATTTAAAAATATTCTGGAGAATTCTGGAAACCTTTAGAAGATTCTAGAAGAATATGGAAGAGTTCAGAATATTTTAGAGGATTTTATAAGATTCTAGAACAGTTTACAATATTTTTAAAAATTTAAATAGATGTTAAAAAATTTTGATGATAAAGAGGACTAAGAGAGTCTGGAAGATTATGGATCAATTTAAAATTCTAGATAATTCTAACAGATTCGAAAATATTTCTGAATATTATGAAAGATTTGACAAGAATTTGTAGGGTTTTGAAAAACTTAGGAGGATTATAAAAAGTCTATTGGACAGTGTAGAATGTTTTACAGAATTTTAACAAATTTCAAATAAGTTTTGAGGATTTTATAGGATTTTAGGAAATTTTGGGGATTTTGAGAATTTCCGAATTATAAGTTTTTAAAATGTGACAAACGAAGTCAAATTTGAGCATGCCAATAAGTTTCATCGGTGAACGCAATTTAAAAACAATTGTTTCTATTTTCAACGAAAAATGTGAGAAAAGTAGCCAAAATTTTTTTTTAAAGTGGAAAAAGTGACCAAATTTAGGAAAAAGTGATTAAAAGTGACCTCTTCTAAAGAAAAGTCACTCGCTGGCAACCTAAAATGATAAAAAATAAAATTTCACTATTAATAAATATCTAAGAGATGCATATCTTTTATACAATTTATTACAATCCTCTTTTTATTCGCCTATTTTGTCACGATTTAAGCGACATTTTGATAATAATGGTTCTTAATGCAAGAATTTTATGTAAAGTTTAGCGTGACTTTATTTTGTAATTAAGAAACATATCTCATACTATGATCTGGATAACACGCCTTGTCGCGTTACTTCGTATTCTTATGCACCTTCGTGACTCTGTGATTGCATGAAAGGTAACGGTTTATCGTAAAAACGAAGATTTCTTTAGATTTATATACCAGCACAGAAAGATGTTGACGTTTCCATCGATGAGAAAAAATTTATTACCGGTAAAAAAAATTAGAAAGTAGAAGACGTGATGGTAAAGTAATTCAAACTTAATTGATCCACTTTTTCTAATAAATTAGTATCTTTGAATATAGAATTTGTTCAATATTCAGACGGATTTCAGTTTACTACGTGAAGCAGAAATTCTTGAAATATTGAAGATTACATATTGCAAAGAAATATAAATTTTATGAGTGAGCATATAGGTTAGTGAGTATCGCAGTATTAGTACCTCGACCAATTAGATTCATCAAGTGGAAAATATTTTCTGGAAATGCCTTTTCGTTTTTCTCTTTTTTTTCTCGTTTCTCACTTGCTGTGAACGCAGCAATTGCACATATTACCTCATGCTTCGAAAATATCTCTCACTGATAAACTAGTATAACTACTGCACTATTAAAACTTGACATTGACTTTAATTGTTAGTAATTAGTTTGTGATCATAAAAATGACTAAAAATGTATTTTAGAATAATTTTTTCGAACCTATATTTCTATTAAAACCTATAGTTTTTATTTGGAAACAGGAGCTAAAATAGGAGCATCTGCTACCCAGTAAAAAAGAATGCTTAAAATTGTTACACCTTAAAATGGTTTGGATTGAATTCAGTAAAATTTGTCTGGATTTAAGCAAAATTGATTCTAAATTTAAGACTCAAATCTGAAATTCAGGTAACGTGGTATTAAATTTAGACCAATATTGCTTAAATTAAGACAAAATTTTACTGACTATAATCCAAACCATTTTAAAGTGTAACAATTTTATAAATTCTTTTTTACTGTATAAACTAGAAAGATCAGATTTTTTCTGGAATATTTACGCAGAAATTTCAGTAACATTGATGAATGCTCTTTGTTTTAGAGGAACTGATAAAATTTCTGTAAATTCTACAGACTTACTCCCAAATCACTGATTTCATTCAGTGACCCATTTCTATCTAACTCATTAGTGAATTTTGACTGAATTTCAGTGAAATTGAATTAAATTTCAGTCAGTACTCAGTGATGAATTTTGTGACTCGAATTCAGTGAATTTTTATTTTTCAGTGAAATTGGCTGAAATTTAGTCAGTGAAATTGACAATTCAGTCAGTACTCAGTGATGAATTTTGTGACCTGAATTCAGTGAATTTTGACTGAATTTCAGTGGAATCGACTAAAATTCAGTCAGAATTCACTGATAAACTTATTAGGAATGGGTCACTAAATGAAATCAGTGAAAATTTTGACTGATTCAAATTTAGAGATAATAGAAATTGAATAGAAATTGAATAGAAATTTCTGTAAGTATAATAGAAAAAATCTGCTGATTTTATTTTTTCTATGACTTTTGTTATTTTAACAGATTTTTTTCTCAGTCAGCCTAATATATCTATAGGGAATGTCGAGGGTTGAATCTTCTTATCTCGCTTGGCTGATTTACTGGATACAGTAATGATTTCTCAGAAATAATAATGGGCTGTTACAGGTACTTTATGCTCCAATCCAACCTAGTAGGGGAATTGGATTATAAAGATCTTGTAACAGTGAAGGGTAAAAATTGTTCCCGTCCTATATAACGAGATGTCTTTGGTATGACGTGTGTTTTATAACATTGACAACAGTTCGAAATTGAAATATTTTATTAGAAGTATTTATAGACACATTTTCTATTTTATTTGTATTTATTTCTGTTTATTCTATTTATTATTTATTTTATTATTGATTATTATTCTATTATTATTATATTATTATTTATTCTATTTATGTATTCTATTTATTTTTTACGGTATAAGACATTTTAATGTCTGTCAGGTGCAGAAAATTTCTTTTGAAAAAGCAAATTTACATTTCAGTTTGAATCGTGAGTGAAGTTTTTTTCAATGACTGACTTTATTCCAGAATTGGTCTCGAACCAGTCGAAGCTTTCAGGATCTTGCTAGAATTCTAATATTATATTTATTATAATTACACAGTAAAAAAACATCAAATTGTGACATCTTGAAATGGTTTGAATTAAATTCAGTAAAATTTTTCAGGAGCAAAATTGATTTGATTTTAAGTAACATTTGTCTGCATTTAAGACTCAAATCTGAAATTCAGGATACGTGGTATTAAATTTAGACTAATATTGCTTAAATTAAGACAAATTTTACTGAATTTAATCTAAACCATTTTAAGGTCTAACAATTTTAAGCATTCTCTTTCACTGTGTATATTTATTTCCTATGTGATTATATTTCATTTTTTCCCCAGATTAAAATCTATTTCAATCGTTTGTGCCTGACATAAGATATTTAGTATTTGTCCCATCAATTATGTAACGGCGCACATAATAAAGGGCAATCGAGGAGGGTATAAAATAGGCCACCAAGAAATGCAGGCATAAGAGGAATTTTATGTGCAGATATTTAGATTAACTTAATATATATCAATGATTGTAAATATAGCAGTTCCTGCGCGAGTAGTGTAAAAAAGCACTTCTTTTATCCCCTCTAATAATTATATTTCTCTTTTTTTATCATATAAATATTTCAAAGCTTTCATAAATTGTATTTTATTTTTATAATATCTGAGGAACTATTTCTTTTCAGAAATGTACGCGAATAAATTTCTACATTACGTCTATAAAATGTCCACACATCTCTATAAAAAACCCGACACCTAATAATTTTTTTTTACTGACAGCAGGATGAATTCATTTTTTATTTAACAAGCTTCTTATTTCGTATTGCATTGTGAAGCACGTGTTAAAGTAGGTCACCGTTTTTATGATTTCTTTTTTCTTGAAAGCAAAGAAGTGACGGAGGGCTATAACCAGATTTTTTACTTATATTTTTAGAACTCTCTTCTGTACCCATGGGGTTTTGACGATAAGTGGCGAAATTTATTTGTTTTCATCCTATCAGACATATTTCTTCTTTATGATTATTTAATTAATTTTATTAAATGAAGATATAAATTTATTATAATTATATTACGTGTTGTTATGGTACTTATTATTATGAAACTCTTGAATAGATTTCTATTTTTGACGGAATAATATATGTTGCATATCGCTACGGCAATTTTCTGTCGTGTCGGGTAGTGGTTGGATGAACAGTGATGCATCGAGTGTCACACCGAATAAATACAATTAAGCGTTCTCTCTGTTAATCGAAGTCCCTTCCAATTTGTTCCTAAAATATTTGAAAACATGTCGATTGTAGGATTCAAGGTCTGGAATACCAATTTATCAATGCAGAACCGCAGGCGGCCGACAATCAGTTGCATACACTAATTAATGCTTTTTGTTAATTTCGAAACACTGTCCGAGTCACGTATAGAATGTAACATAAAAACCAATTTGTTCGCATGAAGAATACGGCGAATTTTCAAATTACAAAATATCCCTGACAAAGCGAGCTTTCACTGTTAATGTAATTAAATTGATGTTTCATCATTGTATTACGATAGAGGAAATTTCAAAATTACTCTTCCTGAGATAATTATATTAAATGAAACAAAATTGGATTATATAAGTATTGTGCCTTATTCAATTGTTACATTTGTACGCAGAATTAATTATTATATAACAGAGCTTTTGACGATGCAGAGTAATGTTATTCCACATCTCCGAATAATCGATCCACACCCTCAACATTGTTTGTGATCATCCTTCATAAAATGACAGGATAATCACTCAACAGCTGGCGTTCGTAAATGTTTTTCTTAGCCCTATTTCGAGAACCGAAAATCAAAATTATATCTCAATTTTTAAAAAATAGTTACTTATTTTATTCTTGAATATACGATGTAATTTTAGGTATTTTTATATACAAATTTGTATTTTTGTATACAAATTTGTATTTTTGTACACAAATTTATATTTTTGTATACAAATTTATATACAAAAAGCAGATACATTTCTGAACAGACGGTGAAAAATTGTTCACTGCTCCATTTAAGGTACTTGTTATTATGAAATAATGCTAAGCAAGTAGGCCTATTTTGCGTCTGTATAGAAACGAGGTAAAACTCCTGCACTTTCGTGGTGAGCTCATGGAGCTTGACCTGGGAGCCGCTCAATAATTTCGTTATACATCTATTCATTAATAATTGTACAAAAAAAATTTGCTTTGTTGAAAAGCGTTGTTTTTGCTCATGAATTTCCAAATAAAAAAATCTTTAAAACTTTTCTTAAATTCTCTAAGAAACAAAAGTTTATTGGACTTGATACACTATCCTGAAACCTTATTAAATAATACAACATTTACATAAAATAAATCATTATATAACATTGAGTGAGAATGTCTGATACGTTTCAGTAAACATTGCATGGTTTCTATCCAATTACCTTTTTGTAATATCTAATTACTTTTATGATCCTTAGGGAATTTATATTGAATCCTCCAACAGAATTCAATTTAATCAATCCATTTACCTTTTCGGGATCGTGTTCAAAGTAAACAAAACCTCAAAGCGTGGATGCCAACTAATATCTAATACCCACATGTTAATTTGCATTTCAACTCAAATGTGTTCAATTCAGTATTAATGAATATAATTCTTACTGAATACAACTGTTACACATTATAATTTCCAGTATTCTACACTGAGGAAAAATTCCAGTACTCTACATTGAGAAAAAATTCCAGTATTCTACACTGAGAAAAAATACTTTTGAATCTATAGCATATGCAATTGCGATCTGCCAAAAACAGATGCTATTGATTTATGATAATATACTATAGATTTTTCAGTATCACTGTTAATTCAAATTAGTAAACTTTGATTCAAAAATAGTAGATTTTGATTCAACAGTGATTCTATAAATTCCAGAGAATATTACTTAAAATCTATAGCATCTGCTTTTAGCAGATAGTAATATCATATGCTATAGATTCAAAAGTGTTTTTTTCCCAGTGTATATAATTTAATATAGAGCTTACTTTATTTATCATTTTCTAGAGCAAAAAATGTTCAAACGGAAATTAAAAGAAGATAATAATTGAACACATATCCTAAGTCTGCAATGCAGTTATCGACCTGTTTTACGGCAGTCATCAACCTGCCGTCAGGTGAGCTACCGAGAGTAAGAGAAAGCTGGAAGAAAAAGAATTGATCATACTGGCACGACATAGTTGGCAAATATTAACTGCTATTCTCAGAGGGAATTTTATTCATAATTTGTTGAACTTTCTACATTTGATAGCTTCATTCGTCTAGTTCATCAATTATTAATAAACTCGATCGATATCACCTTGCCTACGTACATCTGCAAATTCTAAAAAGTATTCTAGTTATACAACGTCTAAGACATCTAATTTTTATTTAATTTACACCTCTATATATATTTTTCACGTCATAAAGTATATGGAAAAGCATAATTTACGTGATCATAAATAATGCCTCTTCGGTTCTAGTTTTGTTAATTATTCAGTGCGGATTATCATTAAGGAGGCTTATAACGTTAACGAGGCACATATTTAACCTCCTTCTTCCCTTTTGTAGCTGTACATATATGTGTATACACATATGCATACATGCATACACATACATTTTCTGCAAACTTTCTCAATAACTTCCAGTTACCGTAATTTTTTGGATATTTTATAAATGTCTTGCTTATTTATCACCTGTGTTTTATGTAGGAAAATTCTTTTAATAATCGGCGGATACCTATTACGGATTTTGTGAATGTTGTGAAATTGCGAAGAACATTAAGGGTATGTCATAATGATGTCACGAATTATCGATCGATTTTTTAAATTTATATTCAGCAGATTTATTAAGAGAGAAATGCAAATATAATGCTAAAATTTTAGGAAATAATAAGCAATATATCAAGGAATCGATGTCTGGTGCGTTTCAGTTTTTATTTTGAAAACAAATTATTTTTGAAAAACTGTTGTTTCAAAATAAAAACTGAAACGCACCAGACATCGATGCCTTAATATATTCTTTATTGTTTCCAAAAATTTCAGCATTATATTTGCATTTCTCTTTTAATAAACCCGCTGAATGTAAATAAAAAATCCGTCAGTAATTCGTGACATCATTATGTGTCTCATACCCTTAAAAAAATTGATTGTGAAAGTTAATTTCCGTTTTATTAAAAGGAAACGAACCATAGATTTTTTTAACTTCATTTTTAACAACTCTTATTTGATTGATTGTTTACGTTACGAAGAGATCAGTGGTTACGAAGCTTTTGCAAGTCAAATAACACCCACTGCACTCTACTTGAAAAGTAAAGAAATAATCGAGAGCTTGCAGGAAAGTGCACGTACTTGTTTACAGATCTCCGAGTTATCGACCCCTTGATAATAGTGAGCTCTGCAAGCTCTCCGTAAAGAAGCTTTCAGAGCTTTCATTTCGCTTTGGTGGGTAACTAAAGGTTGTCGGTCAAGCAGAACAGTTTATTCCCTTCAAACTTAGTGAAGCAACAGCTTGCTGGGCTTAAAAACACATATTGATTTTTTATTGCTTCAGAATCTATTATATCATGTGAATATTTTTTATGTTCCAGGTATGTTTCATTATTGAATTATTCATCGTCTTTTCAACAAGGAGTTCTTATTCTTTAGGTAAGTTTTGCATCTTTATACCTTATCCTTATAAAATCTGGCCATTTGTACTTGTAATTTATTTAGTTGAAACTGCAAACTAGAAATTAATTTTCAAATCCCAGTTTTGAGGGATTTATGTTTTCTCTTGGATTTAAAACACTAATGTAAGCGTCTGGAATCTCGTTATCATTCCAACAGTTTGCCCACTTTATGAAACTTTACTCATCATAAAATTAGACGACAGCTCATTTAAAAAGTTGAAAATTGCTCCGACAAAGTGGCTTGACTTAGCGTGTCATGAACATTGCATGAGCTAGAATAACAAAGTAACCAGTCTCGTGTTTAACGAACTACACGACGTATTTCACGCTTCCATTTTCTCGTTGGTGAAAATTCACCCTGTCCACAAGACCGAGGAGATCAACTCCATTTCGCATGGAAGCATCAACGCTGTAAATAATTAATAACATCATCTTTTGCTATAGTTTAGCGGAAGGTGCAAAATAAATTCAAAAAATAAATCAGTCAAGGAAGGAAAATTTTTCTCTGAAACACCGTAAGAATCTGGATCTGAAACACCGTAATCTGGATTTTTCATTGAATAGTAAAATATATATTTTGCGCAAGGTGAATGTCTCAATTCCTGATCACATGTATTTTGAAAAGTATATTTTGGTAAAAATTAAATAAAATCAACACTACTAATTTTTTTCAGATAGATTTGACCATTCACTCCTTATTTATTGTGTCAAAGAGAAAGTTGAAGGGTTATGTTAGGTTAAAATTTAGGTGATCAGGAATTGGGACATTTAGAATTTTTTATTCAACCACTTGTCTTTAAGGCATTTTTCAACCATTTATCTTTTTTCTAAACTCATTTTAAAGAAAAATAGTCAAATTATAAGAGAGATTTGAAGTTTTAGTTTAGGGAAATTTTTTACATTACCAAAATTGGAGCTCGCAACCTTAAATGAACAGGAATTGGGACATCTACCTTAAACCAAAAGATTT
The DNA here is from genome assembly GCA_037177015.1 of Euceroptres primus. Lineage (NCBI taxonomy): Eukaryota > Metazoa > Arthropoda > Insecta > Hymenoptera > Figitidae > Euceroptres > Euceroptres primus. The sequence continues at coordinate 14,895 of JBAGKK010482766.1, forward strand.
AAGCGAATGATTTGGGGAAAGTATGCATAAAAGTAGAAAACTAAAAGTATTACCATCAATGCAGAAATCCAATGCATAAAATGATCTCAATACAGTGAAAAAGAATATTTAAAATTGTTACACCATAAAATGGTTTGGATTAAATTCAGTAAAATTTGTCTGAATTTAAGACTCAATTCTGAAATTCAGATAACGTGGTATTAAATTTAGACAAATATTACTTAAATTTAGACAGCATTTTACTGAATTTAATCCAAACCATTTTAAGGTGTAAAAATATTAGGTATTCTTTTTTACTGTACATTATATATAAAGACATGAGCATGACAACGCGGAAAAACCATTTGAAGTTGGCCCTTAAATTAGGTTATTTTAACTATTACTTGGGGGGCCAAATTCAAATGGTCTTTAACGAGTTGTTATTCTCATGTCTTCATATTGTTTCGAATACATCAATTTTTTAAAGCTTATGCTGCTGAATGTAAAGCTTTCGTCATAGCATACAAATGAACTTTCCTATACGAATGGTACAGTGGAATAGTGTCAGATCCTTTCATGAAAATACGTCAGAAATTATAATGGCGAGTAATCATAGTGGATGTAGCGTTTTTGGTCGAATGGTCTAATTATCTAATGGCTCTCATCCTATCCAACGACTGCATCCGCAGATAAATGAAGAAGTGTACTTGAATATTATCAGACAATAATACGCTAGAATGTGTTCACAAACCATAATATTTTGATAAACTTTTACTGTTGAAAAATTCTTGAAATTCCAACTCCCTTTCATTTACTATGATCGAAAATTCATTTAGGGTAATCGGTTCGATTGTTGGCCTCCCCCCAATGATTGTCTTTTTCCTTAAAATATACTTAATAGAAAAAATTTTCAAATAAAATTACTAAACAATAGTGCAAGATTGTTATCGGTATTCTCTGCGCTATTTATTAGAAGTTTTATTTGCGTGTATTTCTCAGTAAATGTACAGTTTGAAGGTGGCCAATCATTGTTTAAGGAGGTCAATCATTGTACCGATTATCCTATTTTAGTTGAAAATTCATTGATATTATTTGACAATTCAGTCATTTTAATTAAAAATTCATTCATTTTAGTTGAAAATTCATTCATTTTAGTTGAAAATTCATTCATTTTAGTTGAAAATTCATTCATTTTAGATGAAAATTCATTCATTTTGGTTGAAAATTCATTTACTTTTGGTTAAAAATTGATTAAGTTACGGTAAAATTGAATAAAACTTCAACTAAAGTAATTGAAGTTTTTTCTATCAGTGTACAAGTTTTACTTTTTTAAAATTAAAATGAGACCGAATTCAAATAAAATTATGCCGACAGGATTTTGAAATGTCATCGAATTGTCTGGTTCTTAAATATATTATTTTTCAGAGTAAAATAAGAGCCACCTATTAAACTGTTTCGCTGAAAAATATTTTTTCACGATTTTAGGAGCATTGGAAAATTTTACTAACGTAAAATAATGTGAAAATTTATTATTGTCAGTCAACTTTCGAAAGGTCCTAAAATTGTGAAAAAATGGTATGTAACGAAACGGTAATTTTACTCTGAAAAATAATATATTTCAGGACCAGACAATTCAGTGATATATGTTGGAGATCTGCTTGCATGATTTCATTTGGATTCGGTCACGAGTAAATGTAAAATGAAAATAGAATTTCAATATTGTTTTAATTAATAATGAACATTTGAACAACCGCACTTTTAATATTTTATGCACATTACGGATCAATGAGCTGAATAAAGAGTATATAATATATTTCTTTGACTACAATCGAATAACGAATCACGATATTATCTCGTATAAAAAATATCATTAGGTAGATTATATATATAATATATATAATATATATA
>JBAGKK010482777.1:0-16780 GCA_037177015.1 Euceroptres primus
ACTAAATTTATTGTCATCTCGACAATAAAGTTCGAGGCACGTACAAACGCAAAACAAAATTCCTGTTGGAAATAATTTCTCTGAATCTCACAAGTGGTATTTGCTAATACGTTGTAACTTTACTAGTGTCTCTAGGGAATACTAGTAGAAATAAGAGTTAGGAATTGTATGAATAATACTAGAAACACTAATATAACTGGTAGGAAATACCTACTACTATTTTCATCAAAGTGTAAATGATATATGTATATAATCATAATTACTAGGAAATTTTACTAGAAATAATAAGGAACTCTATTAAATCACTGGTAAATGTTACTGGACCAGTATTGGACTACGAGTAAATGTCACTAGAACTACACTGGAGCGTCGATTTAAGCCGCTTCGATTTAGGCCGTTCCTAGAATTCGGTAGCTGGCATTCAGTGGATGCACGGATCCGAGGGTAGAGAGGGACGTAACGGTCATCAAGCCGTACCGTAGCAATAAAGTAGCAACAGAGAGAGCAGCATCAATTCGCCTTTTACATTAATTTTTAAAAACACGTTGAAAATTATTTTTTCACTAATTTTTCATCATCATTTAAGAATTTTCATCCTTTACGGTACAAAAATTTACATGCATACATAATCCAGTTACATAATTCATATTATTCCTACATAATTCATATTATTCCGACTAAAAGTGGTTCGTACGGTCCTGACTTTTTGTGTTCGAAGACGTTTAAAGACAGCGTCCATTTAAGCCAGGCACTGCCCGAAATTCGGCCTAAATCGACGCTCCAGTGTACTAGTTACAGACCAGGTGTTCCAATGACATTTCCTAGTGGTGCAATAGTGACTCTAGTAAAATTTATCAGTGGTTCAATAGTATTCCCTATGTTACTAGTAAAACAAAAAGCCATCATAGTGTTACTTCTAGTAGTTTACTATTGATCCAAATGTCCTAGTGGTGCTACTAGTGTTATTATCAACAATTTTTACTATTCATCCTTCATTGAAAACAACACTCTCCGACTTAAAAAATGCCAACTAATTAGAAAAAGTAATTGACAAATTACTGAAATTATTAGTCTGTTTTTAAATTACAATCATTATTTGCATTTGTATTTGTTACAATACTTGTAATATTTTGCAATAAAATAGTTACTGCAATTTCTGGCGAGTTTTAGTTGGAGAAATCTAAGAGAGTTCATAATACTCTATTGTACCTGTAATGGCAATGCTCGGTACTGGGATAATAATACCCGTCATAACATTAGCGCCTTGCTGTAACAAAATACCGCGATAATGGTTCATGGAACATAAATAAGATAAGCAGAGAGGGAAAAGAGGGGATCCTCATTGTTTGAGGTCGTCTTTTGGTGACTGTGGCACATGCGTTCAACTGTAATTTACAATTCACATAATTTACAGAACCGGTGCATTAAACTCGGCTTCAGCAGATCCACCGTAAAAAATAAAACGACTCTTGAGACCTCGAGTCAAAACTGATAAGAATGCTGACACCAGCCAGAATGCAATTTATCATGCAGACACATTTTTGCAGACAACGAATCAACTTTTGTTTCTCGTCAACAATGTTTTCAGTGACAGATTTTAAATGTGACTTATTTTTTACTGGGAATTAAATTTGAATAGAATTATAAATAGATTAACAGAATTTAGTGACAAAAATAATAATCGAATTACCTACTTATAGAAATCTGACTAATTTTGAATCGAAACTACGTAAATTTGATAAAAAATGAATCGATACTTTGACCTTTGGGTATCCGAGTGGGATATTTCGACCCTCATCGGTCATCAATGTGCGATTGAAGTCGATATTCTCTTTTGTGAGACGGGTCCCTCTCGATAGGATAAACATCGATAACACTTGATACTCTTTTGAAATTGATTCTTGGAAAGCGTCATTGAATAGCAAGCGGTTAAGCAAGCATATGGCCAACACAAAAATGCTCAAAAGGGCTCGATTGCATCAAAACTTTGCACTCTATATATTTTTTATTCACCGTCCAAACATTACTATTTTTCAATAAAAATAGTTTGCACCTAAAATATTACATTACAAAATTCCTTTCAAATGCTTTGGTTAAAACTTAAAATAACCACTCAACGAACTTATCCAAATGAGAAATAAGTCAAGGTAACTCCATTCTGGAATTATTAAATCATTAATACAACAGTTTGTAGAAAATATTAATTTGGCATAATCTATACGAGACTGAAAGCTATACATCTCTTTTTTTCATCTTAATGAATTTGTGCAGTTTTGTTCACTTTTCAACTGTGAAAATGAAAATTCTAAATTAAGAACTGTATTTTTTAAAGAACCGAATAATTTATATTTCTTAATCGCTTATTAATTTCTCGATGGTAATATAATATGAAAAAGAACGAATATCACGGGGATGCAAAGATTCTGATTCAAAATACGTGCCAGGAGGAAACAAATTTCCGCGGCGAGAATTCTTGGAAGTTTTGCATAACGGGCAGGTTGTTCCGCGCAAGTACATTTTTAATATCAGCAGGCATTCCTGCCTGGTAAAATTATAAGCGTAGTTCCTTCTGGTTTGCCACATATTTTCGCATTTATTCCTAATTTCTCGTACTTCTCTTGCACATAATTTCTATTCATAAAACGCGATGCGCCGCAACTCGGGCCATATCTCAGCATTTTTTTTCTTCCCTTTTTCTCCTCAAATGTATTTTTTTTTTCTTTTTTTCACTTGCTAGTGCAATGTCAGTACTCACCCTTTTCGTGTGCGAAGGGAGCAAACTGGACTCACCAACTCAACATTTTCATCGCAGAACTTGTGTGTACAGTCGCATTGACTTTCATGAGGAGGGTCGTCTCTAAAGCGTCAAGTTTTGCGTCTTAAGTTTCTGTATAAGTCGCTTTTTCTCTCTTTATCTTTTTGCTCTTACTCTTCCCTTTTTTCATTTTTTCTTTTTCCGTTGCTTTTACTTTGCTCTCTTTCCTGCGTGGATACTAACGTCGAGAGTGTTGCATCGAAAGCTCTTTTCTGAAGAGTCTCACTGCTACCGAAAGCTGAGGTACACAGATACTTATCTCAAGAGCGATTGCCGCACAATTCCTTTTATGTATACTGTATAGTAAGAACAGTTTTCAACCTCTGTGCACTGAATCTGTGACTGACATTTTCTGTTTTATTTGAAAAACAAAAAATTCTTTAGTTTATTTTACTAAAAAATTGAAAATAGTTTGAAAAATAGAAAATTCTTTAAACCATTTTACTCAGAAAAAATGTTGCTCCAAACTTGACTTGTAAATACGATCAAAGTACATAATTTCTGAAAGCTTTAGCGATAAAGATTCAAAATTATAGAAATTATTGAAACTCGAAATTTTCCAAAAATAAATTTTCGAAAAAGAATAGTGTTTATATTGACGAAATGTTAAGTTAACGAATAATAATTTTTCATCATGATTAAGCATAACTAAATTTGTGAAATGGAAAAAAGGACCAAGTATAAGTATATGATACTCTCATCAAATAAAATCTTGCTTAAATTATACAAATTTTGATGTAGAAAATATTCAGAATACATTTTTTTTAAATGCGTTTTGCAATTAACGTAAGAATACTTATATATTTTTTTTAATGCTTCCAAGGGTTTTTTGTGCAATAATAAATAGAATGACTGCCAAGCGTGCCGTAAATATTTATTTGAATAAAATTTTGTTAATAAGAGAACAATATTATAAATGTTCTTGTTTGATTGCAACACACATTAAAAAAATGTATTCTCAATTTTTTCTAGATAAATTTAATATTTATAAATAGTATCCCGTACTTGTTCTTGGCCCCTTTTTCCATTTCAAAACTTAATTGCGTTTAATCATTATGAAAATTTAATATTCAATTAATAAGTACTAACTTGACAGAATTTTTGCCCAAGAAGTCTTTTTACTGAAATATAATATAAAAGTTACAAATCATTTTAAATAACATCATACCGAATTTCACATTGATTTTACATTGAATTTAGCAGTGTCAATTTACAGACTAAAATCGAACTCTGAATATTACATTAGGCCTGTATGCTTCCATTCTAACTTACATATTAAATTATTAAAATTATGTTCACAAATAGTGTACCTCATACCTTTATAATTGTGAAATTCTATTTCAGTATTTAAGGTAAGAAGAACACTCATTTTAGATTTTAATTGGCAAATAATTTACAGTCTACTAATAGCCTCTGAGCCGTGAGCTGTAAAGCTGATAACAAGTTTCCACAAAGCCTCTTAAGTTTTCATTTAGAACCTTTTCCAGATCTTTTCGAGATTCTATTATATTTTCGAACGAGAACGTTATCATTTGAGAAGAGAACATTGGGAAATACTCAAGTGCACACGTTCTGAATTTAAAACCGAGTTTAAAACGTAGTTCCTTTGACATCGAAAGTCTTCATTTTTTGCAAGATAAAATTCAGTCACGAGCGTCGTGTGTAAACAGGTTTTTGCAAATTCGTCGAGGGTCAGCTTCATAAAAAGAAAAGACGAGAATAACGGTCTTTCTTACGGAATCGTCAACTGTAGAGTATTGTTGTGAATCCATAAATTATTGTGTTAAAAGACTTAAATAATCTAAGATATTATTGCATTGAACATTTATAATTTAACTATTGACCATAAATTTATATGATAATAATTCTTATTTTTCATCTATAAAGAAGCTATCCTTATTATAAAGGCCTTGTGCGAAGTTCATGGATATTTTTTCCGTTGAAATGGCATCGCAGTTTGCTACATCGACGATGGGCATTGCAGCTATTCATTATATCATTGCATTATCTAATTGCTCATTTCTACGATCGAATTGAATTTACATTCCTCCCAGCCTTCTTCAAGGCAAGAAGGCCTTGGTGCCTTGTAAGGAAGTAAGTTCTCGGATAAAATGGCTTAATGTAGTTCGTAATTAGAAAGAAAAAGTTTCACACTCGCTATCGTGTCATACTGTATTAAGCCAATAAGACGAAGAATTTTCAGATGCACTTTGCCGCAGCGCCACTTTCATTACTTCCCTTTTTGTTCTTCTACTTTTTCATTAAATCTAGATACTTGAAGGGTCGTCGGGCAAAAGGGTGTAAGTGCCAAATTTGGGAAATTCGTTTTATTGTCCTAAATTAATTGTTTTGACCTAACTCATGTCCTTGTAGATGATTATGGTTCAGTTCAATTTGGAAGTGGGTCAGGGGAAGAAAAGCAGTGCATAAGGGCGTAATTTCCATGAGCCACGTAGTGCATTTTGGGCTTTTATGGCCCAAAATGTCATTTGTAAGAGCTGTGGCGTCACAAAAAAGCATTAGTTGTACCAAAAAAGTATTTGTACATAATTCATTACAAGCTGAAACAGTTGAAAGAAATCATTTTTTTCTCAATGTCATCCTCGAAATCGATATTTGATTTTTTTTTCTCCGAAGTCGTTGCTTCTTTTAGCCTGCTCTTTTCGAGATTCAATAGAGGTAAATAATAGCTCGAAACATGTTTTTAGTTTTCTTTTTAAATTCAAAAATAAAAAAGTTATGTAGCTTTCTCTGTGTCAGGACCGGCGCTTGAGTAGTGTAGTTTATGTGGACGGCTAACCTTCTGAAAAATTTCATAATACAAAATTGTCATAATATTAGCCCTAGCTATTTCACCGGCCAATCTCACGGAAAATTCCATAACAGTATCCTTTGAAGGGTGGCATTACAAACCAGACGAAGTACCAAAAATATAATTTTTCAAGAAATTAAAAAAATTATTAATATATTAATTTTTGTTTTTAATTACATATTGTGGAAAAGGAATTTAAAATAATCGTACACTAAGTCTTTTCTTTATTATTAATTTGACATTTATTTTCGCGAATAAATACAGAGCGTATAACTTCGACGGCGTATCGTCTCGTAATGTAAAACGGAAGTTAAAGAAAAAAAAACGCGCGCAATTTAAAAATACTCTTACAGTTCGGCCTTTCAGACAAAGAGGTCGACCCGACCACCATAGGTGACTTGATTGATTTTAGTGCCTATCGTCATTATTTGGATCTGAATCATCTGATGCTTTTCCAATCAATAATGTCATTTTATCTGAGCTAAAAATACCCGAAAAAGGTTTTTGAGTAATCTGGAATCCTTCCATGTCGCCTATGACGTATCTGTCAAGATCGAGAACTTTGTTGACAACATATGGACCCTTATACTTCGGTAACAATTTCTTATTCACGCCTGGAGTCGCTACTACATTTTTAATCATAATATAATCGCTAATCTTAAATTTACGTGATTCTTTCAGTTTCGCATCACAAACCGATTTGCTGTAATCTTGTAACTTTTTAGTTTACTCTTCCGCGTTCGATCTTAATTTGTCTCTATTTTCTATCGGATCGATATCGCTTAAGAACTTGATATACTCGCGTATTTTGTCGTCCGTGTAACCTTTTTGATTAATCCCGAAAAGTATCTTATTCGGTGTCGTCGCTATCGCTTTGTGAACCGTATTATTAATCACAAACTGTGCTTTGTCTAAAGCAGTCAACCAAGATTGATCATCAGCTAATTTTGATAAAATAGAGTTCAGAAAGCGATTTACACGCTCTACCTGTCCGTTCGCCCTAGGACTGGCGGATGCAACTTTAACATGTTCAATTTCTCGTTCTCTTATAAATTCTGTAAATTCGTCCGACGTGAAACTAGTTCCTCTATCAGATACAAGCTTTCTATAATTTCCAAAGAGGTGGAAATACTGTTTCAATTTCGCGATGTTTTCTTTACTCGCTTTGAAAGGCCATAAGTAAGTAAGTATTGCTTTGAAAGGCAATAAGTAGTGATCTACATGGATAGTCTCAAAGGGTTTATTTCCCTTTCCGTAGAACTGCAAAAAGCCTGCTTGTTTTCCTGATGGTAGGGAATAAGTTATACACTTAATAGAATTTTCTATGTGTTCTCGGACGCATGTTTGAATGTTCGTTTTACATCGTCGTGACAAGTCTGAATTACCCTTCTTATCATAGTTTCGGGTACTTAGAACAACAAGTTTGTACTCCTCTTGCGATGCACTACGCCGCGCCGTTGCGAAGTTCACAATTCTTACTTTTGGATACTTTTAGCTCTTTTTGTAATTTACGGATAGTCGGATCCTGCAATTGTTTACAAACAAGAATTTTATCAAAAGACAATGATTCGATAATCAGTATGTTTCGACTGAGAGCATCAACATGCTGCATACGGTCGCATGTACGGTGCTCTAAACTCTAGTCTAAAGTATAGTCGTAGCTTTGTAATGCCCAAGCCCAACGATCTATCTTTCTTGCTCAAAGCCATTTTGACCGCGTTATGATCAATAATTATTTTTATCGGAATTCCAGAAAGATACCCGAGTCGAAATTTTAACCCTGCATTAAACCTGCTGATTCTAGATAAGACCTCCTTTGAGTCTATTTCAGCCTGCACATTCTACTTTGATTCTCTAAAAGCCTAAGCATTCCAAATTTAGTCTTCCTTTAGTTCTCCTATAATCTCAACTGTATTTTTCAAGTCCTTCTTTAATCCTCCTACAGCCTCCCAGTATTTTCCAGGTCCTCCTCTAAACCTTCTACATCTATAACCTCTCAGTGTTTTTCAAGTCCTCCTTTAAACCTCCTACAACTTCCCAGTATTTTCCAAGTCCTCCTTTAAACCTCCTACAACCTCCCAGTATTTGCCAGTCCTCCTTTAAACCTGCTACAACTTTCCTGTATTTTTAAGTCCTCCTTTAAACCTCCTACAACTTCCCAGTATTTTTAAATCCTCCTGCAATAATCTCAAAAGCATTTTTAAGTATTTTTATTAATAAGCGCAATTATTATTAATTAGGGGCTCTTATATTATATTGTGCATTCAAGGAGGAATAACACACAATGTTTTTAATACTACTAGAATATTTTTATTCAAGTTCTTTTTGGTTAATAGGTACTCCAATGTGGAGTTGATTATCAATATTTATATAAATGCAACTTGCAATAAGATTCGCAATTGGCACAGCGACTGCATTATTGAGGATGTTGCATTTTTGTAAAAATCTTCGACTGTCGTGCAAAAAAACTGTCACCTCGAGCGTGGAAGACATCATGGCAAACAAGCTGTCGTATAATTCCAAAATGTGTATCTCCACATTCGCATTCCTGTATCTCGCAATTACAATTGTGAACTTTAACGAAGCATTGGAGAATACCTAATTTTAATTCCTCATTATGAACGTATTGCACTACAGATGAATGTATCTTTAAGTTACTGTATTTATACGCTTCTGCATTGCGTTTCCAACCAAACCAGCTAATTCTCTGGTAATACAAAGTTTTCACAAAAAAGTGATTTTATTTCTAATGGCACGAAAGAAGTCGGGTGGTTAAGCAGTGCTTATAAAGATATCATTGATTTATCTACGTTCCCAAAAAATCAACGGCGTGTAAACTCAATTTCAACCCTGGTTTGGAATGAGCATCAAACTGGCAATAAAATAAAAGCCCAGGCCAAAATACTAGCAATACACGGTAAGTCCGATCTCTCTTAGTTAATTACACACATGTATATAATTATGGCATTTATTATTATAATTTGAACCAAAATGCCAAAAAAATCCATATTTTAATGTACTACGGTACATCTCTATTCCGTTTGTATATAAGTGCATAATTTTCAGAGGATTTGGTGTTTCTTGAGCGGATACCCGTGACTGCCGAAGGAGATATAAACGATTCAGGAAATAAAATTTTCGCGAAGGAAATCATTGAAGAAAAGGAGAATATGGACCAGAAAAAGAAAGTGCAGAGAGGCCTGAAAAAGGCACACAAAAACTTAACAACGCTGCTCAACCATTTAATTTTGTAAATAGAGGTTCTTGTGCTCCAACTTGCGAAGAAGTCGACCTGATGCTAGAAGAGCGTAACAGGCAGAAGAAGAATTTTATAAGGGATGATGAATTTGATTCTGCATCAACAAGCAGTAATGACTTATCTGAATCTAAAGGTGACCTATCTGATGTAGAAAATTGTGAGGGTGCAACTCGAGCCATGTCAGCTACAATTAATGGAAAAGGTGAGTCTTTCGAATCAATTTTTTTTAATTCAGTGTAATTGAAAGTGTTCGAAATTGAAAAAAAATTGAACAGAAACTCGCAACATAATGGGAAATTTTGTTAGAGAGGATTTAATTGTATAATTTCTAATAAGAAGCGCTTAAAATTTAACAACTGTATTTTGAATTGAACGATAACGAAATTAAATGATTTTAGATAAAGATTTTGAAAAAATTCGAAACCTACAAAAATTAGACTAAAAATTATTTGAAAGAAAAAACTTTAGTTTCAAGGCCTCTAAGTTATTATCCCTGACAATAAGATTTATTTGATTTTTTTCCAGTCACAAGAAGGGACATATAGCCTTCCAAGAGGCTTTATTAGCGGCCATGAAGCATCAATATGAAATGTCTCATAAGACGAATAAAAATTCTGCTAAAACCTTCAAGGTATGTTTTAAAGCTTTTAAAATAATTTGTTTTGAAATTTGGATAAAGTTATAAATAAATTTCGATTTTTTAGGTCCCTGCCTACTATCTGTAATCTGCATCAAATAGTCATAATGATTTTCTTAAGATGTAAGAAAAATTCGAAAAATCATTTAGCTATAATAAATTATTTGAATTTTATAACAGCGAGAAATATCAACATCCTGTGGATTTTATTTATCAGAGAACATTATCGCATATATAAACGTCACAGCAGAGAATGCATCTAAGATTAGTGAAACAGAAGAATGGAAGATTACTACAAGAGAAGTCCTGCTAGAAGTATATGGAAATACTTTGGCTAACTATTCAGCCACGGGAAAACGAGGAGGGCGACCGAGCATAAATCCTATGCTATTTAAAGGATTATGTGGTAACCTTATTACGCGTTTACTTTTAACCTCTATAATAACTTGTATTTTCATTTTTCAATTATAGAATGGGCTAATCGAGCAGCCGCGGGCGTGCTTCCCAAAAACCAATTTATAACGCACATTAATAAAACTGTTGCAAACAAAAGAAAGTATCGAAATCGGAAGACGTCGACAAATGGAGCTTCAAGTTCTTCTAGAGAAACCAGGAAAAAGTCAAGTAAGAACACTCGAAGCAGACCTTTTCTCTTCTATTTTTCTATAAAATATGCCATGTTTTACAATGAACTATTGATTTCCGGCAAAGCAAGGACAACTGTAACTAAAGACACGCATGCTGAAAGTTCACGTTCAGCATTTAACAGCAAAGACCAACATGCAACCGAAGAGTTGCGTTTTGCAGAGAAAGAAACAAGCAGAGACTTAGAGAATTCTCCTACATTTAAAACAGGACAGGAAATAGGCAAATATTTCGTGACTTTTTCACATCAAATAATGAAATAACCGTTTGTATAAAAAATTGAAATCGTTTCAAATTTTTCAAATTCTTAAAATCTTTTAAAAGTTTTAAAATCTTTGTGAAATCTTGCAATTTCTGTATAATCTTTGTGAAACATTTTTAAATCTTTAAAAATTTCATGAATTCTTTTTTTAACCTTTGTTTATGAAATCTTTTGTGTTCGTTTGAGATCATTGAAATCTTCTAAAATTTGTTAAAACCCTTTCAAATCGTGTGAAATCTTTTAAATGTTTTGAAATCTGGTGTACTGTATCCTTTTTAATCTTTATAATTCTTGTATTCTTTTGACATCTTTACACCAGATTACTACAGTGGTTAACCCCTCGTAAACATATTATGTTAATAATATTTATTTTTATTTATATTAATGTTGATATATCACAAATTCAGGACTCGTCAGTGAAGTTTGAAATAGAGATGGATATGCCCCTTGTCACGAGTCAACTAGAGCTCCTCATTATATGTGACGTTCCGCGAGGAAAGGGACCTTAGGGTTAAAAAATCGATTTTCATTTTTTTGACGCTATCGATAGTTTTTGAATCGCTCTTTCATATTAAAAAGGAATAAAATTTCTATCTGCAAAATTGGAATTGTTATTGAGCTGCAAAGTGAGGCGTGAATCGCCTGTTTCGACGCTTGCGGATGACCAGACCGTCTCTTCAATCGCTTCTACTGAAAAATTTGCCTGCTAACCCTAAGGCCCCTTTCCTTGCGGAACGTCACATATGGACTCAACCAGGAGGTTTCATTCTAGCGACTCAACCAGGGTCTCTTACACGGACCCGGCCTGGGGTCCGTATCATGATCAACACAGAATGCCGGCATTTCCAGTAACTCAGGATTTAGGGAAAGAATGGATGCAGCTTTAAAGATAACTGTATTATTATAGTTATGTTATGTGTCCGTAATATCATTAATTTACATTAATTTACTAACTGCTCTTAACATGTTTTAAGAAATAAATTTGGTTCAGTTACGCATGCGTAATGAGGTAGGACATACAGGCTTAATGCAGGGTCTCACAACATCCTACTTTAAGCCTCCAATAGTGCAGTGAGGTAGGACATGGAGGCTCAATGGAGGTTCTAATTATAACCTACTTTAAGCCTAAAAGTGGAGAAAATGGAAATATGTACCACTTGGGAGGCCTAAAGTAGGATGAAAATGTACAGAAATAAGTCCTCCTTATAGCCTCTTTAAGCCTACGAAGCTGCAGACTTTGGAGGCTTAAAGTAGGGTTAAAATTTCGACTCGGGTATGCGTGAAATCTTTCCAGAGCATGATATATAGCCATTCATTCGTAGCTATGGTACCTACTTTCGACCTGCATTGTTCTTTTGCTAAAATCGAAAACAGGGTGGAATTTTAAATCTTCCCCCTTCTGCATTACTATGGCTCCAATGCTGTGAGCGCTGGCATCAGTATGCAACTCTGTAGCTGCAAGTGGTGAATAAACTTGGAGTACTGGTTCCTCTAACAATTTACCGCGAACCGCGCAACAATTCAAAGAACTCTAGCTCTACTTCTCCAAAGTGAAATAGAACGTCATTTTTCAAAAGTGCATATAATGGTCTGGCAATCAATGCGAAGTTATGTACGAACTTTCGAAAGTAGCTAACCAAGCCCAGGAATTTTCTGACATCTCTAGTGGTTCTAGGTCTAGGATAGTTGCAAATCGCTTCTAGGTGCTTTTTACTTAATTTGGGACCGGTCTGACTAATATTATAACCAAGATATTCTATTTCTCTTTTAAGAAAACTAAATTTGCTTAAGTTTAATTCTCGACCCCTTAATTTTGCTAAATACAAAACTTCTTTTAAAATTTTAAGATTTTCTTCCAGGGTAACAGTCACAATAAAAATACCGTCTAGATACGGGATCATCCATAAACTACGTAGCCTTTTGGCTATAATGTGGTATACTCGTGTCTTCCTCAGTTGCTTGGCATAGAGGGAGATACGAAAGGCTACGTAGTTTATGGACGATCCGTACACTAAGATTTTGCCTTGCTCAATCATAGATCTAAATATCATATTAATATATCTCGCAAAATTCGCTGGAGCATTTACTAAACCGTAAAGCGTTTTTAAACACTCTAATTAACCTTCAGGAGTCACGAACGAAGTATACTTCACGGAATTCTCTGATACAGAAGCATGGTGAAACCCATCTTTGAGATCAAGACTAGTGTACCATGATTTACCTTTGAGTCGATCTAATTGATCTTCAATACGTGGTAATGCGCGGTGCAAAATTAATTGGTGCATCAGGAGTCAAGTTTATATACATTTCATAATCAAGTGGTTTTACAGTTATTTCATTATAAAGATAAATGTTAAGTCAATCCAAAAGCTGGGTTTTGGCTTCGCACGGAATGTCGCTGTCAAGACTCGCAAGTACCGTAGTCAGCTGGATCAGCTGACTAGGACTTTCGATAACGTCTATACTTAGTATCTCACTCTCTTACCTATCACTTGCCGGAATTGCATTTTCTAAAGGTGAATACTCAAGGGTACTTCACATAAATCTTAGCATCGATATAACCGTAAATTACAAGTAGCGTATTGTTTAATCCTCCGAAATTCCTACGATTTATGTCTGTAACATATTCGTAATCGAAAAAATATGTACCGTAGGTGCTTTCCTTTAAGAGGCTTATGCTGCTTCCGGAATCTAAAAATGTTTTAACACACCTGCACAATCCCTAACCTCTCTTACTTGTACATAATAAGCGTCATCGTTTCCTTCGTACGATTGGTTGAGTATTGAAGTCTCCTCTTCGATCTTCTTGTCGTCTTTTGTTTAAGGATCTTCTACAAGTGCTGTAGTGATATCCGGGACCTGCTGCGGGGTAGAACCTGTATTCCATTCCGACGTTGTGCTATTCGGAACCTGCTGCCGGGTAGAACCTGTATTCCATTCCGATTCGTTGTCGATTCCATCCCGATTATCAAAATCACTATCATGCTCTTTGTGATTACTCATAGTATCTTTTTTTTTCTAATAAAATTAATTTTTTTTGCAATTAAAACGTTTTTGGCCACCACCGTGAACTTGGGGCACACGCGCTGCCCAAGGTGTATTTTCTAATCCGTCCAAAAACCTTCAATCCGGCCGCGAACGCTCGCGAATTCCACGCCTGAAAACTGTGAGAGAAGAATTTAAAATAATCGTAAACTAAGTCTTTTCTTTATTATTAATTTGACATTTATTTTCGCGAATAAATGCAGAGCGTATAATTTCGACGGCGTATCGTCTCGTAACGTAAAATGGAAGATCCCCTCCTCAAAATCATGACCTCTGTCCCAAATACGTGTATTAAAGAAAAAAATGCGCGCAATTTGAAAATACTCTTACAATATCATGTATTTTGTCTTTAATATTTATGAAAATGATGCTGTCACTTTTTTTAACAATAAAGAGAGTTATTTAGAGTTATTTCTAGACAAATGTTGTTTTCAGAGGCACTTGCGACTATATACCTAATTCACTTTTATAAATAATAAAAAAATTTTTTGATTTTAAAATCAGGCAGTTTTATTGTTTAGTCTTTTATTTTAATATTGATTGTGAAATTCTTTAGAAGAAAAGTATGAGAAAAATTTCTCAATTTTTGTTGCAAAATTTTTTTTTTCATCAATCAAGTCTATTGAATCGTTTTCTTCTCAGTATGAACATGAGTACTAAAAACTACCTTCAGTGGATTTAAGTCCAGGGTTGCTACAAAAGACCTGCAAAACCTGGAAATGTTATGAAAGTTTTAAAAATTTTTGGAAAACTTAGAAATGTAGACCCAATTTTGAGAAAATTACGGAATTTTTCTAGGCGCACCTCCTTTATAGTCTTAAGTCTTAATAATAATTATTTTAGTCTTTTGCTGAGGATTGTAAAATTTCAAATTGATAGGAACTGATTTTTTAGAATTCAATAATTGTTAACAAACCCTTTCAAGTATTTATTAATCACATTACTAGAAATTGTCGGCAAATTAGTTTGCGAGCACTAGAATATTGAATTGAATTGACTGGAATTTGTTCAAAATTAGACTTGGTGAAACTGGAAAGGACCTGGAATTTTGAAATTGGGCTTCTGTAGCAACCCTGATTTAATTTTTTGATGTAAACTTTTATCCCAAAATTCCTAATTGAAAAATAACTCAAATAATGGGAATATTTCTTTTTCTCTCCTACAATTTCTTTTTAAATTTAGGTATTCTTTGCATTAAAATTATCTGTGTTGAGTGAGTCTTTTGGTTTTCGGAAATAAGTATAAAATATAAAAAAGCGATACACGATCATCAATGTGAGGAGTTTTCTTCGATGGTCACAAAAGGAAGTATAAATCACATCGAGTTTTCTTTATAAATCAAACTGGCTATTTGATAGCTTTAGAGCTATTATAACAGCTTCGCAGCGTTATCCCATTTTTCTTCCGGGTCAACGCGATGCTCAGTGCAGCCTTGGCAATGCGAAGTTGGTGGAGTGCACTGCGAGAGAATCCAGGGTAGAACCGGTTTGTTATTTATCAGCCCTTATCACTATATTTATTCCAATGTTTATCGATTTGCGTTATTTAATGAGGTTGGACCGATGCGATACATGTGGTCGAATTACGGGAAAATGTGAAAACCATATACGCGAGCCAAATAATGAGATGTGCGATAATCCCTAGATAGACTTTCCCAAGGAATATTACGTTTTTCCGATAAAATGTCGTCGAACCAAGGATGACAACCGGAAATTGGAGACGTCAAAAGAGGAAATTAAACACAAGACGGATAAACACCAAAGCGGAGATTAATACCTTCTACGTGACAAAACTCTTCTAACACAATATAGGGGGCATTGATTCTCAAGTGACCCCGACCAAAAATTTTAAGTTTTCAGATCGGGTTAAAATTTGACCAATTTATTATCCTATTGGATATAATGCTCCATACCAAATTTAAGGTACATCGAACAACTAGTTTGTGCATGCGCGGATGTGAAAACTTTGACTATAATTCGCGCACCGTTGACTTTGAATGGCTATAACTATTATCGTTCTAAACGCAAATTACTTTTATATCAGGTGGTTGGATTCGCATTTTTACGAACTTTTTCATAATAACAAATAAAAATTTACAAACTCAAAATTTGACCACAATTTTCCGAAATAAAAAATAAAATATATTTTTTTCAACTTTGGAATATTTTTTCTATAAATATGCTTAAAATAAACCTTATTTTATGTACTAAAATCTCTCCAAAGGGAATTATGAGCCGAGGCTTGGTTTTCGAGTAACAGAACAAAATTTGAGTGGAGGCATCCTCGTAGAACGACGCACGCTATTATATCGCACTAAATACTGAAGCTCAATGGAGTGTAATAACAAAATTTTGTTCAAATAAAAAAAAATCTTCACTTCTTAATATATTCCTGCTGGAATTCGAAGATATTTCAATTCAAAGTGATTGAAAAATTGAAAATGATAATATCTGAACAAATTTTACTTTGTTTCCAAATTGCAGTTGAAAATACCAAAGTTTATGTTTCTAGTTTTGAAATTTCCCGCGCATTTTCGAAACTTCCCATTTTAACCGATAGGTGGTGAATATTGAATTTACTCGCAAGCGAGACATATTTCGCACTCTATAAAGGTCAAGACCTAAAGATGAATATCACACAGCAGGCGTTGAAATTCTCAATCTAATAAAAGAAAGGTTTGCGGACACGGAGAAAAATGAAAATCGTCGGTTTGGTAAAGATTACACGAATTCTGTACAGATAACTTCTGTTCTGGGAAAGAGTACAAGAATACGGGAATCATTTCTAAATAAATCAGTAATGTTTCCAAATAATAATGTTTTCTTCACCCAAAAGTAAATATTATTGAGCTACCAAAATTGAATGTAATTGGAGTAGTTGTTGGTCCTGGTGAGAAAAGTAAGTTTTATTAATCAATGCAAAGTTGTCTTTGAAAAGCGGCAGCAGCACTCTATCCTGAGCAGTTCAGTAATGTTTCTCAGGCGTTCCAGCTTATAATGTTGGCCCCCTGAGCTACTGCGCTTGCGCTAGGGTGACTCGTTGGTTGGTCATAGTTGGCGCGCAATTCAAAATTGGTTAAAAAACAAGTTCTGCAATTAAAATAAATAATTATTTAAAAATGCACAAGAATGTATAAAACTGGTATAACTTTTGATTTCAGGCATGCAAAAAATGTATAACACGTATATATTCTAATGAACAGTTGGTTCAATAAACTGTTAATTAGAATATACATTTTTTTCTTGCCTGAAATCAAAAGTTATACCATTTGTATACATTCTTGTGCATTTTTAAATAATTATTTA